>PVKS010030426.1:0-24440 GCA_004027875.1 Aplodontia rufa
TTTTTTTCTGTAAGATGCCACTCCCACAGTTACAAAAACTTCCAGGCCTAAATGTTTTATCTCTTCTTGATTCCATGTCTCCTTTCCACGCAACTACACACCTGTTCCTATGGATCCTGTCCCCAACTCTCTCAAAAGCAGTGTGGCCACTGCTGCTGGTCAGGATCTCCCCATTCTTTTTACTGTCTGAAAAAAACTTCGAAACTGGTTCTGCCTCATCTTACAGCCCTCAAATCCATTCTCCACACTGAATTTAGAATGAATTTTCTTTAACAGAAATCTGACTATACCATTCTCCTGACAAGGATTCTTTAATTCTTTTTTAAAAATTTTTAATATTGAACTACATAGCATGCAATATAAAAGATTTAATAGTCTGAGCATTGTTCATCTCTTGCCACTCTAAACCTTACTCTCCATTTGTATACATAATGGAAAGCCTCAGTTACCTGCAGGTCTCTAGTCACACGACCCTCTCTCATAACTCTGGCCCTGGCCTGATGCATTTTCACTACCAATCTCACCCCATCCCACTGAAGATGTCATCTTTCAACTTTTCTAACCATGCTCATCCTTTTAGTTCTTGGCTTACACAGCAACTCCTTAAAGAAGCCCCCTCTATTAATGAGCAGCCCCAGTCTGAATGTGGGTGTCTCTCACAACTCCTTACGTAAACATTAGTAGCATGCATGCCATTCTATGTAATTGTTAGCTAGTTCCCCACTAGCCTGGGATTGTTGGGGCAGCTGCTTTATTGTGTTGTATACTCTCAGAATATGTGAAGAACCCCATAAAAGTTCATTGAATAGAGTGAATGGAGATAAACGGATGCAGAAGATCCAAGTCACAAAGAATCTCTTCAAACATTTACTTAACACTTACTTATTTAGAAATAACAAGGATGAGTTTTGTTAGAACAGTTCCTAGTACATAGCAGAATTCAATGTTTAGTGGATAACAAAAATTTTCTGATCGTCATCCTGGATGCTGACATGGGCATTGTTGTCTTCTATGGAAGACCAAAAGTTCTATTGGTATTCACACACACACACACACAAAAACACACACACACACACGCACACATGCACACACATGCACACACACACACACACACACACCTTTTGCATGGCCAAAGACACTATATGGCAAAAATTGAATTCAACACAATATGCTTTCTGAAAAATGGAAACATAGTCTCTGTTCAGGCCAGTGGTTCTAAAAATTTACCCTACTTCTGAAGAAAAACAGAAGGGAAGCTATTGGCATATTAGTTGATATAGTGTGGTAGTAGCATAATAACTATTGATTACTAGCTATTGAGGGCTTAAATGCTGGTTATCTGAATGTAAAATATTTCACTAGAAATTTTGATATTAGTTACATTTTGAGCTTTGTTTATCAAATGAAAGTAAATACCTTACTAAAATTTATTTCACCTTTGTGTTTTACTTATTTCAATATTTCCTCAGTGTTGCCAGACACTTTAACTTTAACTGATGAATGGATAAAAAAAATTGTGGTATATACACACAATGGATTATTACTCAGCTGCAAGGAAGAATGACATTTGGTCATTTGCTAGTAAATGGATAGAACTGGAGGATACAATGCTAAGTGAAATAAGCCAGTGTCAAACAGTAAAAGATAATGTACTCTCTGACTTATGGAAGCTAACCCAAAATAAGGAAAAGAGCAGAGGAATAGAGAAATGAGAAGGTTTAACGAAAGAGTGAAAGTTCATGGAATGATTCAGACTAAACTTTCTCATTTTATATATGAACATATCATAGTGAATCTCATCAACATGTATATCAATGAGTCACTAAATAAAAAAATGATTAGTATATAACAGAAAGACCAATAAAGTAGAGAAAAGAGAACAGGGTGGCAGGGGTGGGGGAGGGGAAATACTGGGGACAGGAATTATACGGCATGCTTTTATAAAAATGTCAGTGTTTACCCTATTGTCAAGTTTCTCTAACAAGTCAGGGGGTCGGAGGAAGTGAGGAGAAGGGGAAATACTGGGAACTGAATTAAAACAAGGTATACTTCTACATTTTATTAGTATGTCAATGTATATTGTATTGTCAAGTATGTAAAAAAGATGGGGTAGAAGGAAGGGGAAGGTGAAAAACTGGAGATTGAATTAGAATAGGTTAAACCCCATACTTCTATAATTATACCATTTTGTAATCTTATGTCATATGTACCTAAAAAAAAAAAGAACCAATAAATTAAAAACAAAACATGAAAAATGGCTCCTACTATATTTCTGTAGGATGGTACTGATTTAGGAACTAAAGAATATTCTGTTACTACTATGCTCTCTTATCTTTGGTATCCAAGTTTTATAGCTTACTATAAGACAATGGGATTCTTTTCATTTAAAGCAACCTTATTCTGTTTCATGTTTCTAACGGAGCTCAAACAAAACTTAGTCATTCAGAACAGTGCCGTCTACTGACAGAACATAATAATAGCTTCCGAAGTAACTTCACTCTTTCTCATGGCACTTTCCTGATTACTAATTCAACAAATATATAGTGAATCCAGAATAAATCGTAACAAGATCTGCTGCATTCTAATCTCTAATGGTTCAGTAAACACAAGGAGCTTCTTTTCTTGTCTCTAAATAAATAGCACAGGACAGCACAAAGAGTAGGCAACCCCAGCTGGAACATGTGGACAGGGCCTAGTGGAGAGGGAGGGAGAGAGGAGAGAGACTGGAACTTTTCCTGCAGGAGGTGCTGGGTGTTTCCTGTAGGAGGCGCTGTTTATCATGGTGCATTCTCCTCCCCCACAGATCCTCCTTTGGGGCATTACAGTGCTCAGAGTCTGCCTCTGCCACTCAAGATATTTTAAATGCTTCCAAGTGAAGTCTCTAGAATAATCCTTACTCTTGAAAACATTTTAAACATCATAAACTTAACACCAATTTCTCAATGGTGGATCCTTTCCCCACAGCCACACCGGTACCACCTGCTGCTGCACAGCTGGGGGACAGGGAGGAGGCACAAAGAGTCCTCAAAAAGACACAAAAAGAGTCCTCTAATGGAGAAACTTTGAGGATCTACCCACCCTCCTTCTCAAATCATATTCAGAACAACACTCAAAACATGAGTCTATGTCATCCTATGGAAACATATTCTTAAAAATTGCATCAGTTTTTTTAAAATTTATTTTTAATTGATAGATAATAATACACACTTTGGGGGTACAGTGTGATAATTCAATATTCATGTACAATGTAATGCTCAAATCAGGGTAATTAGCATCTCCATCTCTTCAAGCATTTGCCAATTATTTGTTTGGAGCCTTTGAATTCCTCTCTTCTAATTCTTTATAAAATATGGAATTAGTCGTTATACGGTATAGTGAACCTGCCATGCTGTAGAACACTAGAACTTATTCCTGCTGTTATTTTGGTCCCCCATTATTTGTCTTGCCTCTCGGTCCCCTTCCACCTTCACATTCTAATCTGTAGTAATCACTATCATACCTGAATTCTTATATAATATCAATTTGTGTTAGTTTCCACAATTATGTAAGGAAATGCAATATTGTCTTCCTGCACCTAACAAGTTTTTTAAAGGAGCACTTTCCGTTGACTATATCTTAGGAGACATCTACTTTTTCAGATAATCTGCCTGATTATTGTTATTAATTAAAATAATTTAAAGTAATCTTGGTCAATTATATGTGCATATGCATACCTGTGTGTGCAGATACATGACAGCACACACACACACACACACACACACACTCCTTACTCCCAAAGAGTAAGCATTTATGCTGTGAAACAGGATTATAAGCAATTCTGATAATTTTTTTATCTTCATGATTTCCTATCTTTTCTAAGGTCTCTACAATTAAAATGCATTACTGTGGTGATAAAAAAAGCTTAAAGATGTTATAGAAGAATAAAAGGAAAGGAAGAAAAAGAAAAAAGGGGAGGAGAGAAAAGTAAGAGAGGAGAGAGGTAGAAACAGAAGCAGGAAGAGGAAGAGGGAGGGGAAGGGCGAGAAGGAGAGAGGGAGAAAGGAAGAGAGGGAGCCTATGTCTTAAAGTTATCCTTTTCATTAAAAGAAGTCAATCTATTGTCACAAAGCCCTTCCCCTTCTCAGAGAGCTTGAAGGAGAAATCTAGGAAAAATTTATAAATGCTCTTACATGACCATACATCTCCTCTCTTATACCACACTAAAGATATTTTCCCCAGAAGCAATGGGCAGAATTACATGTAATAAGATTTGTGTGTGTGTGACTCATACTCCTTGAAGATAAAAAGTGGTTCAGATTCTTACAATATTTCCAAACCTAAAGTTCGGGGAGAAACTTTTTTGTTTTTTTTGGATTGATCTTAAGGATTCTTCTCCAGTTAAACTTTCAGATAGATACTCAAGGTGATAGTTTTAAAGAGGGTAATAATGAAATTAATAACCAAGCTTTGCATCATTTCTCCCTACAAGGCAGAAGCACAGAGATGTAATAGTTCAAGAATGATATTGACCTGGTAATTAGAAAACAGTATAAGTGGGAATAAACAGAATATCTCAAAACTCAATTTATTTTACATGCATTTCAGGCTTTTAGAAACTTAATATTAGAATCCTCTTCATGTACCATGACCTGCCTCTGTACTAGCCATATCAACATGAGAGACAGATTTACATCCCAAGGAAACACAAATGACCACCTCCCAATCTGGGCCCTGACCCATGGGCTGAGAACCGATTTAAGTTGATTGATGGCCTTTTGTCACTTTGTCTGATAGGTTGTGACCATTTGAAACTTCAAAATGGATGAAGTCGAACAGAACTAGTGCTCCTGCCCAGTGAAGCAGAGACAGGGTGAGGAGCAAGCATTCTGTCAAGAAAGAAAATGTTCTGTCCAGAATAATCTGTCAAGTTTTCAAGTATTCTGACACTTTTCATAACCAATGCATACCAAAGTATCTATGATGAATGCAGACAAAACAAGTACGAGTGCTTCCTTTACGTACAATACATCAGACTTTAAAAACAAATAATCCAGGCTATCCTATTTTAACCCAATAATTACACATCTAAGTAGCAGTTCTAGGTATCTAAATACATAGAATTTATTTTAAAATTACAGGATTTAATTCAAAACTTTAAAGTTTTTCTTAAAATAGAGGATTTGTTAGTAAATTATGACTAAAACAATGGAAACAAAAATAATAATCCTTATAATCATTTTAGTTCAGTAATTGTATTTCCATACATTCATTCTGAAGACAAATAAGTAATGGGTTTGTTAAAATGCAGTTTACAATTTTTAAAAGTAAAGAATTGTCTGGGTGAGTATAACAATACAACATCATAAAATAGAGATTATACAAAACAGATAGGACAGGAAGTTTAGTGCAGTGACAGAGCACTTGTCTAGCATGTGCAGGTCCCTGAGTTTGATCCTTGGCACCACAAAATCAGAGCAAGCAAGCACTAACCAACACAAGTAAAATCCCTCTAAAATAAATAGATAACATCAGAAAAAGATTCCCAAATTGATATCAATTTTATATTATACAAGTTTAATGATATAAAAATATAGGTGGAAATGTAAATATAAGTACATTGAGGAAAATCACCACTCGTAGTAAGTTGGGCACAGTGGTGCATGCATATAATCACAGCAGATTAGGAGGCTGGGGCAGGAGGATGGCAAGTTCAAAGCCATCCTCAGCAATTTAGCAGACCCTGTCTCAAAATAGAAAAAATGAAAAAAAGGACTGGGGATGTTGCTCAGTGGTTTAGCACCCCTGGGTTCAATCCCTGGTACCCGCTCCCAGCCAAAAAAGAGTTCATAATGAATATCCCAATAGTGGAATTATGGATGGTTTTTTTTAGTTTCCCTATACATTTTCATATTTTCCCACATATTTAATTTAACATATAATATTTTATGTATTTTTTTGTTTTTGTTTTGTGGTGCTGGGAATCAAATCAGAATTGCTTATAATCCTGTTTCACAGCATAAATGCTTACTGTTTGGAGTGGAAAGGAGTGTGTGTTTATGTGTGTGTGTGTGTGTGTGTGAGTGTGTTGTCATGCATGTGCACACACAGGTATGACATATAATTGACCAAGATTACTTTAAATTATTTTGATTAATAACAATAATCAGACCCAATATTTAATGTTGGCAGCTTACAGGCTACAATTACCTCACTATAAACCTATGTTTTTAGGGCATCATCATCCCTGTTTAGGTTTAAGAAATACCATATCTTAGCATATCTCTTATTATAGCAATGTGTATTTCAGGTCCAGGTAGCCTGAGCTCCATCAGGCCTTGGACACAAGAATGATAAAGTGTCAGCAGAGGCCCTCCTGGGGTTCCAAAACAAATGTGGAAGGGCACCTGAAATACTTTAATAGCACCATATATGAGAGTTTATAAATATTATAATGTTCAAATGGGTTTACATTGTCAGTTGCCATTAACAAGAAAATATCCCTTAATCACAGCTGGATTAAGAATGAAAACTGGACACATCCAGGGATAAGATGTCCAGCAGGTATGAATTTAAAGGGACAGAAGAAAGAAACAAATCATGGAGATGGAAATTGCTTGATGCCTGTATCTTTACTCCTCCATCCCAGTGAGCATGTCAGAAAGGGAAACAGACTAAAATGTACAAATTAATTTTTTCCCAATATATCAAGGTGAGGTGGATGAATTGGACAGTTCAGAGCTGTGGGAAGAATTTCCTACCTTCATGATGGCCATGAAGGAATAAGATTCTCCTTTACAAGTCTTAAATTCCAAAATTTCATGATTCATTAATGATAGTTATAATTTCTGAGAATTACAATTTCTGATCTTCTAAAATTTAAACTTAGGATGTTGAATATTGACTTTGATTTCTTTACTGGATTGCTGGGTATTCTACATTTGTATTCCCCCATTCTAGATCATTCTCCAATCTTATCTGTCTTTTCCTGTGTTCTGGGAGACTGATCTATTTGGGGAGGATCACCTGTGTTTCCCTTTTGGTTTTAGTCAGAAAATAGTATCACTGAAAGATCAGATCAAACAGACGAGTGAGGTCAAAGTCTTCATTCTCTGCTTCCTTCTGTACCAAGCCTCTGAAGTAACCCTATACAACTAAAGCTACCTGCAGGTGACCCTTCCTCCAGGGTATCAGTTCTTACAGCACCACTCTACTCTAGAGTAATCCATAGTTCACTCCAGAGCTAGTTTCTGCATATCTATTTCTTCCTCCAGGAAATGAATATCTTGCTAATCTACATCAGAAACTACTGTATATGAGTATATATTTGTGTACAGATCTGTACATATTTTATATATTCTCAAGTATGATATATAATATATATTATTAATATCTATAATTTGTATTAACATTTTACAGAATCTTCTATGCATTATTATATGAATATAAAGAGCTATGGGATGTATTCTCAAGGAAGACACACCATAAGTTGAATAAGAAAAATACATACATTTAGAGAGAAACAGGCCAACACAGATATTTGAATGTGCTACCCTAGGACGTGGGATTTATTAGCCATGGATAAGTGTGGTTCTGACAGTTTTTTTGCTTGATTTATTGAAGCTTGGATCCAATGGTGGCCTGCAAGCAATAAATTTAGATGGAAACTTTCCTGGTACAATATAAATAAAAGAAACAGGACCACTCATGTGCAATATGTTTAGTTAACTCCTAACTTCAACCCATAGCAAAGCAAAGAGAAACATTGGTGAGTGTCCCAGCATCCCAGAAGAGCTCCAAGTGGCTGTTCTACCCAGTCTTGAGATGTCAATGAAAGATTTTCCATTAACTTGGATGTCCCAATTTCAGAGGGAAGAATGAGATTGCAAAGTGGCACAGACCAGTCGAGAAGCTTAAGTTGGCCCAATAACCATGACATTCCACACATACGCAGGGACACTTAGAGTGCACTGACATTTAGAAATCGGTGGCTTATTTCTGGTGTTCTTTATATAAAATCAATGAGAGACCTGAAAACTTATTACTGGATTAACATAATATAGAATCACTATGTTTGATGAAAAATAAAATCTGAATGTGATGCTGTTCTGAATCTATAGCCACATCTTAGGCATAAGTCAGTTCACAGTTCCTGAGCCCCTTGAACAAGAAGATAGTCAGGGAACAAGTGGGATATGACCTCTGGGATATGTTTCAAAGTTTTCCCAATTCTTTCCCAGAGTAAAAGTGGGAAGAAGCAATGTGCAGACTTTCGGTGGGTAACTCCTAATTAACACTATGCCCAGGGATACAATAGTGGAATGGATTAGAGTTGTGGTTTACACAGGCACTCAGAAGTTAATCTAAATTTGTGTCACTGTGAGTTATGTAGGCTCATAGAGCCACCCTGTGGTTGTTTCCTCGGTTTCTGCATGTATAAATGGAATAAGTACACTTAGAACTAACATAATTCGCACATAATCCCCTGATCTGTAGAGTAAGAACCATCGTGGTAGCAAGATTCAAGTGGGAGCCCACTTGTGAAGCAGGTGCTGCCTGCTTCACATCTGGACAAAATGGTAAATCAAAAGCAACATTTCTTAGAAAAAATGCAAAGTTTCACTTTATCGTAAAGAATGTTGAAGACACAATAATGGTGAAGTAATGGCACTTGAAGAACAACTCTGAATTATTACAAAACTAAACTATGACATAAACATATTTATTAAGAAAATTAACACAACCCCTGCAACCTGATGTGCTGATACTGACTTGGAATATATTTTTGTTTTTCATTTCACTTGGTATGGTGGTATATCCTTGTTGGCTTAGAAGAGTCATTGAGTAGACTACTTTGCCTTGCCTTATAAAGTTGGCAGAGACTTTGGTCATCTGATCCAATATGTTAATTAAGTTATATGAATAAAAACATGGAATACCAAATAACCCAGTTACTTCAGTAAAAGAATAACAAAACTCATGAAATTCAGAAATGTTACTCATTGACAAGGTTTCTAGGAATGGATGCAGTGATCTTGTTCCTGAAGGTTATAACATCTAAAGTGAAGCATAGTACTTCATTTAGCACATACTTCAGGAGATATAAAATACCATATACATACAGACACACACCACACACTCTGAGAGGACAAAATAGCAAGCAAACTATATTGTCCTATGAAGGGAGAGAAAGCCAGGTGACTATAGAGTGGTTAACATGGTCAGCATGCTATGAAGTTGAAGGTAGGAACAGTTCATAGACTTTCTAGGTCTCAGTCAAGATTTTGAATTTGAATCTAAGTTCAGTTGAAGACTTTTCAGCTGAAGGCAGGGGGGAGGGACATTGATGTGACTTACTGTATGTTTGTAAGCCATGAAATCTGATTCAAGGATTAGAAGATAAAATTTGGGAAGATTAGAGGCACTAATTTGAGACAGTCAAAAATGGATGTGATACTACAGCTGAGATATTGTCTTATTCATTGAAAATTCTACATGTACACTATTTTTTATACATTTAACAGTGTTACATATTGGAGGGAATGATTATTACACATTCATGAACTCATGGATATTGACAAAGAAAGCCAAGGCTGATGCCAGTTCATGATCTCCCTGCTTTGAGTTCTCCCTGATCTCAAGTTTCCCCTACTTTACCCCAATGTTAGTTGGGCTTTTCAAGGACTTCAAAGATTCCCCACTGGATTGATAACTGCCCCGGTCTAGCCGGGTTCTGACCTGAGGGACCGGCCGAGAATAAGAAAGCACACAGGCAGGAGATCCAGGTGGAGCTGTCTCACTTTATTCAGACTCTACATTTTCTTTTATAATCCTAAGGGAGTTGCCAGGAGTTATGCAGATTTTGAGTACAGACAAAAAAACTAGGGTACAGACAAAAACTAGGGAGTAACCTGTCATTAAGACATTTTAACCCACCCTAATCTTTAACAAAGCACGACCTAGCAGCCCTTCCAGAAGGGGCTTATGCAAATAATCATAAGACCACTCTAGGACGGCTGATGAAATGGAGTGAAGGTCAGACCCCAACAGATAACCCTCCCCCCGTAATCCCTCCCTCCAGCTGCCTTGATATTCTCCCAATCCCTTCCTCCCCTCCCTGCACCCTCCCTTCATCCCCCAGCATCATAGCCATGATTCCCCCTGCTCATATAAAAATTCACCCATGTTGAGGTTTTATTAGCTTAGCCAACTTTCAATCTGTTTCCAAATGTATTCTAGCTTCCACACATGAAAGAAAACATTTGGCCTTTGAGTGTCTGAGTCTGAGTCTGGGATATTTCACTCAGCATAATTTTTTCCATCTCTATCCATTTGGCTGCAAATGCTACGATAATTTCTCTAATAGCAGAGTAGAACTCCATTGTATATATGTACCACAGTGTTTGAGTCCTCTCATCCAGTGAGGGGCATCTGAGTTGGTTCCATAGTTTACCTATAGTAAATTGAACTGTTATAAACATTGATGTAGCTGTATCTCTGTAGTATGCTGATTCTAGCTCTTTTGGGAAAATACCCAGGAGTGGGATAGCTGGGTCATAAGTTAGTTCCAGCCCTAGTTTTTTGAGGAGTCTCCACACTGCTCTTCAGAGTTGCTGTACAAGCTTGCAGTCCCACCAACAGTGTGATAGTGTTCCTTTCTTCCCACAACCCCTCCAACATCTGTTATTGTTCATCTTTTTCATTTCTGCCACTCTGACAGGAGTTAGGTGGAACCTCAGTGAAGTTTTTATTTGCATTTCTCTGATTGCTAGTGATGCAGTACATGTACACTATTATTATTAACTGAACAATCAAAAGCATACACTTAGGGAAGGGAGTGTCAGCAATAATGAGCATAAAATGTCATCTTCATCATTTCTAATTTATTAGAATAATATCTTGTTAGAACTAACCAACTGTCATTAACTTTATCACATAACATGGCTTACCAAGAGGAGAAGGGTCAACTTGAAAACGTTTTTATCTTTTGTTTGTGCTTAAATTATTTGCAATATCTTCCACTATAGCTTTTTTTGCAGGAATAAAAAAGGTTTACTTTTTGTGGTGAATTTAAGCATTTTGAGGGTGAATTTAGGTAAAGGTAGCTAATAGAGCTGGCAAATGCTTTTGATTAATGCATTAGTGCCAAAAACTTCAATAGGTACTATTTTCAAAGAGCAAAAGGAATGACAACTGTGACAACCCTTCCAGCATACAGGCTTTGAAGGTAATTAACAGCTTTAAAGGTTAATAGTGGATAATTTAGTTTGTGTTAAATAAAAAGAGAAGGAAATCGAAATTCCAACATATTCTTCCTTAACTGCAGTGGATCATCTTACAAGCCCTGGAGTGCTATCTGCCCCATTTTGAAGACTGACTTATAGCAGAAGGATATTCCATGATAGAAAGTACATGGGTGGATAAACTGTTACAGATAGATAGTGGAATATTGTTTAGCACTAAAAAGAAATAAATTATCAAGCCATGAAAGACATGAAGGAAACTTAAATCCATCTAATTAAAGAAGTCAATATGGAAAAGCCACTGACGGTATAGTTCCAATTTTATGACATTTTCTAAAAGGTACAATTATGGAGACAGTGAAAATAATTTTCAGGAGTTAGAAGGTTGGGAAAGACCAATAGGCAGAGAGCAGAGGATTTATGGCAGTGAAACTATTCTGTATGCTATGATGTGGATACATGCTGTTACACATTTATCAAAAACCAGTAGAATGTGGAACACCAAGAATTTAGTGTAAAGTATGCCCTCTGATAAAAATAAAGTTCATGAGAATTTAGAAAAACTGAACAGAATGGGCTTCACTTCCAAGCCTCCTGGGGAAAATACAAGAGCCTTGGAGAAACTGGGTAATAAACTTCTGTTGTCAATAACCATGTCTTCTCTAGTCACTCTGAATTTAGAAAACAAAATAAAGAGTCCAGATTTTCCTCCTTGTTTCTTTTGCAGGGTAAGACAGTCCCAGCTCAAACTTGTAGTAAGCTGCTCAGCTCATTGTCTTTTGGACATTAGAGTTGCATCTCAGGAAAAAATGGACACAATTCTACTTTGTCAGAGTTATCCTACTGATAGAAGGGAATGACAAATGTAAGTGGGCTGTGGGAATTTACACCATTAAACGTTATAAAATCATCAAATTAATGTGCATAATTTTTTTTACCAAGACTTGAACCCAGGGACCCTTAACCACTAAGCGACATCCCCAGCTCTTGCTAAGTTGCTTCAGGCCTCACTAAATTGCTGAGGCTGGCTTTGAACTTGCAATCCTCTGGTCCCAGCCTCTAGAGCTGCTGGGATTACATGTGTATCTCACTAAGCCAAGTTCAGTCTTTGCTTTTAAAGAGGGACGTGCTTAATGACCCACACTCTGATGCAATCAGAACTCTATAACAAAGAGTCATGGCCATTAAGTTCCCTTAGGTAAAAAGCCATGAGCTTGACACATTATGAAAATGTCTGTAATCCTCAGTGAGTCCCTTACTGAGCAGGTTATGTTCAGCTCACTTTCTGCAAATTCAGAAATTGAGGCTCAAATGTTGATGTGAACATTTCAAGGTTGTTCCATCATTCAATACAGTTTTGTGACTATCTACTAGTAGATAATATGTACTCTTATAACTTATTTGAAAAATTAGTATCAAAAGTATGTTTGATGGCAACCAATATAAACCCAAACAAATTTATTTAATGTCCAGTCTGAATTATACAGGAATTCACAGCAAGGATTCAAATTGATTTGAACCTTCTATTTCTACTGGTACATGAATCACACATTCCACAGAATGATTCTTGATAGAAGCACAAGCTTTTTATCTATTGTCTCACTTAGCAGAGTCTCAGTGTTCAACCACATTTTCTGTCTCTTCATTCACAAAGTCTGAATTTCTGAAGCATGTCAGATTCATGGACAAACATGAAAAGCATGGTACACTGGAACCACAGGCAAGACCAGAAAGGCCCAAGGCCCCAGGCACCAAATGTTTGTGAGGGTTTGCAAAAGTTTTTGTGTGGGTGCAGGATATGTTGAGAAATCCATCCAGTCCCTTGCTAAAACTGTGAACCTGGAAGTTATTTTTTTCTATGGGCTTACTTTTCCTCATCTGTATAGGGAAAGGGAAATGTGCAGGCGTAATCTAGAACTGACCTCTGGATTAAATTAAATGGGAAAGCTGTCTCGTATAGGTGGCTCTGGAGACAAATTTCCTGGACTTCAATCCTGCCTCTTTCTTATTAGCTATCTGATCCTGGGAAGATCATTGAATTCACTCATTGAAGTTCTTTCATTTATAAAATGGGCAATAATTTTACTTACATTTAAGGTTCCAATGAGGATTATACGAGTAGACTTTTGAGAACTCTGATTACAGTACCTGGCACATGCTAATGTTCAATAAATGTCAGTCAGTTAATGATATTGATGATGATGATTATCATGAAGGATAGAAAGAATAATGGCTATCATGTGAAGAGGCCAGAACATAATAAACCCACCAAATGTGTGAAATCCTTTCCATAATCAATGATCCACATCCGTAACCATCTTCAAAATTAAGACTATAATTTAAGCTAAAATGGCAGCCCTATCCCAAATTGTGAAGACATTCATGTAGAAGCTCAGTGGTTTTAAAATTTAAAGAAAAATTCAGAATCATTCACATTTTTATAGATCACATCAATTTTCTAAACCAGTCCATCTCAAACTTTTCCAAAAATAATCTAACTATTCTTGCTCTTTTGTTGTGAAATTCTTGGAAAATAATATTTAATGGTTTTGCTGCAAACATCTGTCCTAAATTATCAAAAAACTTCAGGAAATAAAACATCACCAGGCAATTTCATATGGGTTGATTATGAGCGAGAAGGATTCATCCAGACTGACCTGTGAAAAATTATTATTATATTACACTTGATTGCTTTAATACACCACCTACAGAAAGTACAAGGAAAGAAAGTGATAGCTCTTTGTACCATGATTTAAGCATTCCAGAGACTGTTGGCTTTGCCATGAAATATGTCTTAGCACGTTCACATGAGTTTATCATGTTGTTATACTTTAGAGAAAAATAACAAAATAGTTGGAATAAACAATAATAAGTCTCAGGCACATACATCTTCTGCCTTCTCTAGCATATTTATGATTACATGCTTGGAAGAGCCAGTGACCCATTACTGCATCCAACCAGTAATACTGAAACTGAGGATTTACTTGCATCTCAGTAATAAATCACAGAAGAGCAGTTTTCTTACTTTGAGACCCAAAGGTGGTAAAATAGACTTTTGTCCTCTGAAAAATATGTGTCTGTTTGTATATTGAATACTATCAAAAGAATTCTGTGTATCACTGCCTTCTGAATGTTCCCTAATCTTCGTATTTTCTTACATATTCCTGCCTTTCCTTGCAAAAATATGAGCTAATCATTTAGAAAAATGATAGAGCCAACATAATGAAAAGTAGTGGTTCTCAGAGTTTGTCATGCATCAAAATCACCTGGAGCTTATTTTGACAGATTCCTGGGGCTGATTCCAAAAGAATTGATTGATTCATTAGGTCTGTTCTAAAACTGGGTCTTTGTATTTCAAGTTTCCAGTTGAAGCTGTTGGTGCTGCTGGTTCAAAGACCATATTTTGAGTGATATTGAATTTTACTTGGAATCAAAGAATCAATATTCATTTCTTCACAACATATTTATCATTTTATTTATCATTAAAACCAATGGTTTATTACAATGATTATTACAATAACTTTATGTATTTTTTTCTCTCTTAAACATTTGTGTATATTAAACTTCTCAGATTTAAATATTCATTAAAACTGTCTTACAGTGTTTTGTTATTTAGCTCACATTTTTGAATATGGATTGGTTATGTACATGGAAATGCTAAAACTATGTACTGTTAAGGTTAACAGTGATGTCTTAAAAAGATTGTATCTAATTCTCAAACTAAATGGAATTTGAAATGGGAAGGAATAAACTTGAAGCAAATTTAACTGTGTTACAGTTTTGGTTTGTTTTCACTATCTAAAAAATTTAAACAATCCAGATATGAAAGCTAAGATCCATTATGTACCTTCATCTTCACCCAAAATTTATTATGAGGCCCTGATCAGTACATGGTCACCTCCCTTTAAAAAATTTTTAAAAAAATTTATCCAATTCTGCATTGTATTAATGGGTAACATGACTTTCATTAAAAGTTATTTGAGAGAGAGAGATGAGATGGTCAGACATTTCATGTCACACAACAATCACACAACGTAAAAGAGCTGGGCTGTTCCTCAGGAGTAGAGTGCTTACCTAGCCTGCATGAGGCCCTGAACTTAATCTCCACTGCTAAAAAAATGAAAATCAAAAACATAAGCACTTCCAACATTAAACTGTTTCAAAACAAATAAAACTTTCATAAAAGTACAACAAATAACTAGAAATAAAACTAATAAAGAATCATATAAGTTATCTGCAATATATTACCCTTAGAAATTAAAGAAATCTAAAGCCCAGCGTAGTTCCTATTTGTATAATGGAAGCTTTGATGTGTAAAAGATTTAAATTGCTACCAAATTAATCTATAGATTCCATAGTTCATGTATGGAACCCCAACCTAAATTTCAGAAAAGTTGTGCATATGTGTGTAACTTGGCAAGCTGATTCTAAATTTTACAAGAAAATGTAAAAAAGCCAAAAGTAGTCAAGATCATTATGAAGAACCATAGCAAAGGACTTAACCTGACAGATATTAAGATCTATTACAAAGCTGCAGAGATTAAGATTGTATAAAGTAATGACCTAAGTGATGATATGAAGAATACGTAAAACATTCCAAGTTCACCTTGGTGCGTTGTTCCCAGGCATGCGGAATGTGGGAAAATTAGGATGTTTCAGTATTCTACTACTAAAATCCAGCGAAACCGATTGATTCTAGAACCAAGAAGCTGATTCTTATTTTCTTTTGCATTACCTCTCTCATCCGGGTTTTCTAACATAGGGAGATTATGAATTGCTACCACTCCATGCAGCAGAAGTGGGGGACAATGTCAAAGAAGTGGGGAGGATGGAAGAGTCAATAGGGACACATTGTCCAAGCATCCCTAGCTAAATTTGGAAATTGAGACCTTACTCAATCTGGGAAAATGCACCCAAAAAAGCTATACAAACAGCATGCCTGGTCTGTTCCTGAAAGTAGGCAAAGGAGGAATGCCTCGGGCACTGATTTTCTGTACCCACCAGCCAGAGGCTTAACTCTTGGGATATAAATTTTTCACTTAGGTGGGCTGGGTACAACTAACTCTCTGAGAAGTTCTGAGGACAGGAGTCTGAAATGCACAGTGCTGGTAGGACAACTTGCTGACAACTGCGGACAGGCCAGCAGAGCACAGACAGAGCTAGAATGAGAGACTGGGTAGGATAAGTAGGTCTGGGGAGGATAAGAGGACTTTGATATAATGCCTTTGGTCAGGTTAGTAAAATATGCCATTGCTACTGCAACTATTGAAGACAAGTGCAAGTAAAATTTTAAATATCATTGTGACATCTTATCCTACAAAAGATAATATCAAATCAATCTGGATTTATCTTTCTTTGACCATTTTTGCCACTGTCTAAAAATCAGAGAGAAAAAGAAAAATGTAAAGGCTCCCTCTAGTGTTCAAATTACAACTTTACAATTCTTTTTTTTTTTTTTTTTAATTGAGCTGTGCTATACGGTCACGAATGCACATGCTTACAATTCTTTTGGATAGCAAATGAACAAAGTAAATATGAAGAACACAATATTGCTTAATCTTCTAGAGAAAATGTTAAAATGTTATGTAAATCAAATAGTTTATTGTAAAGCAGGGTTTGGCGAATGTTTTCTGTAGAGGTCAGGTGGAGCAAATTTTAAATTCTGCAGAGCACATACAGATTTCATTCCTTATTTTCATTTATTCTTCTCTTTTGCTTTATTTTAACCTATTCTTAGTACACTAACCATGAAGAGACTATAGTCTGCTGAACACTGTGTGGGATACCATCTATTACTAACAGGTACATAATTATTTATTTTTATTTTACATCTGTTTGTAATTAATATTTAATTACAAGTTGCACATATGTACATATTCATATAACAATATAATACAGTTTGCATTTAAAAGTTAATACAAGTGCTTTATAAATACTCTTTGTTTCTAATGTTTATGCTTTGGTTAGAATTATGAGGACAAATCATGGCATTTGTTCAGATTCCTAGAATTTAAAAGAAACTCAGTGCAGAAACTCCTAGTACAGTAGCTTGAAAAGTAGTTTTACTTCTGGTGAAAGAAAATATTTTCATGACGCTTCTTTTACAACTTTCTGCCTTATAGCTAAAAGGTTCTGTTAAATGTTCTGAACCGCATGCAGTTTGTTGAAATTTATTTGAAATTTTAATCTACATGTAGTAATTCTGTTCTTTGGAGTTCCTGGAGCTCATCTACTCCATCTTGAGTGTTCATATAATTGTTCTTCACATATTTGAAGACACACACACACATATATATATATATATATATATATATATATACATATGTATGTTTATACACACACATATATACATACATACACACATATACATAGATTTGGGCACAGCACCTAGTTTTGCTAATTAATAGCCTTATTGCTTTGGATAACACACTTACAGTCTCTAAACTAGGGAGAAGGAAAGTGATACAAGGTTTGAATCAAAGCACCACTGTAACAATAATGGATTTTAAGTCCCACTTCCTAGCAGTTGCAAATTACCTAATAGTGTTGAACCTTTGTTTCCTTATCTATAAATATATGCTATAATCGTACCAGTATGATAAACTTAATAGGCTTATTGGAAATAATCCATATAAAATATTTATCCAGCAACCAAACACAAAAGTACTCAATACTCACTTAGTAGTTATTATATTTTATCAATAATTATTTGTACATTTAATTTTCAGTGATTGATTAATGTTTTATCATAGATGTGGGTATGATTCATTTAATAGTGCCCAATGAAAAGATAAATTTTCAGTTTTGACATTTTAATTTAACAATCCAATAACTAATCTTGTATGTAAACCTTTATATCTAGATGTATTAAGATTTATTTCAAGATGTAATTACTTGGTCAGTGAGTTTAAACTCATCAAGTCTCATATCGCTCAATTGTTTTTTAAAACGATTATACCAATTTGGCCTCCCATCAGCAATTCTTAAGTATGGCCGTCCAAATCCATCTCATACGTATTATTACACTTTTTTAAGTATTAGCTGTTTTTAGTGTTACCAGTCACTCTTTTATACTGTGAATATCCCAACTCTCTCAAAATGAGTTAAGATAAATGGGTAAAATTATTTAGGAATATACATATGTATTAGAACTTTGAGATATATTGCAGTAAAAATAAGAAAATAAATGTCTTTCATATTTTGTTTGGAAAAATAAAACTTTATTAAATAAAAAATAGTAAATTTAAAACAAGACTGATAGGCCATGGTTGTTCCTCAGCCAAGTTCAACTACATAGGTTTGGCATTGAGTTACCAGAGAGTTTGATTCAAGTAGGATTAGTCTTAAGCCCAGCAATGTGGTGCACAAGAGGTCAAACCTCCTGATTCTTATCCCAAGCATGAATTTTTCTCTCTGATGAACAGAGGATTCATATTTTGTTTTATTTAAAATCTTTCATATTTTTTGCTGAAACTTTACTGGAATGAATTTGAGCACAATCAATGAACTATTTCCTCTTCTTCTTTAACTAAGTGGCACTATTTGTCTTTAGCAATCTTTAGTAATCTTTTGAATCAAGTTAGGAGATGTTATTTAGGGATATTTCCCTCTATAGATTGTCTGAACTTTATTATTCCCATCTGCTTAGATTAAGGCAGAGATATTTTTACATCCACAAATGGTCATGTATATATTTATTGTTATGGTTTAGATATGAGGTATCCCCCCAAACTCATGTGAGACAGTGCTGGAATATTCAGTGATGATATGACCTCATCAGTATATTTTGAATAGATTAATGGGAGGGAACTGTAGGCAGATAGGGCATGACTGGAGGAAAGTGGTCCCTGGGGATGAACCTTTGTGATTTACATTTTGTCCTTGGCAATCTGGGCTCTCTCTGTTTCTTGGATGTCATGAACTGAGTAGATTTCCTCTGCCACACCAATCTGCCATGAAGTTCCGCCGTATTTGATCCTAGAGCTATAGAGAAGGCAAACCATGAACTGAACCTCTGAAATCATGAATTCAAAATAAACTTTTCCTCCTCTAAGTTTTCTTGTCTGATCTTTTGGTCACAGCAATGGAAAACTAAAGCTGACTTAAACACTGATAAAACTGAGATAAGTCTAAAGTCATTTTACCCCTCTTCCCATATGTGTATTGGTCTACATAAAACATATACTTATTGAAAATTATATGTACTAAAAATGGACTTAAAAGAAAGTAAATGTTTTTAATATTTTAAAGTTTAAAATATTTTACCAAATCAACTAACTGTGCCAACGGATTGAAATCTCTGAAGTTATGAGCAAAACTAAATCTTTCCTCTTTATAAGTTGTCAGCTATTTTGTTATGATGATGAAAGGCTGAATAATATAATATCATTAGTTAGTTGCTGAGAAAATGCAAATGAAAACCACAATGAGATACCACTGCATGTACATTGGGATGGCCATCATTAACCATTAAGTGGATAATAACAAGTACTAGCAAGAATGTGGAGAAATTCTGAGAACTTATCTCAAAAGAGAGTTTGTCAGGAATAACCCCAAAACTATGTATAACCATAAAGCTCTAAGAAAAAAATTTAAAAAGTTAAATAATAAGCCCAGAAAAGCCAAAAAAATGTGGAGAAATTGAAAGCTTTGTGTGTTGCTGGTGGAAATGTAAAAAATACAGCTGCTATGGAAAGAAGTTTGGTAATTCCTCAAAAAATTAAACAGAATTATCACATGATCTCGAAATTCCACTTTTACATGTATACCCAAAAGAATTGAAAGCAGGGACTCAAATAGATATCTATAAACTAATATGTATAGCAATGTTGTTCACACTACCCACAAAGTGGGAAAATCCCAAGAGTCCATCAACATACAAATGAATAGACAAATGTATGTATGTCACAGAAAGTTGATCAGGCATAATAAAGAAGGGAAATCTAGTGCATGCAGTGACGTGCAAACCTAGAAAATATTATGCTACATTAAATAAGACAGACATTAAAGGACAAATATTACATGAATTCAATTTTATTAAAAACAGTATTCAGAATCATAGAGACAAAAAATAGAAGAATTGTGGTTACCAGGCAACAGGATGGGGATAATAGAGGGTTATTTTTAAATAAGTACAGAATTTCTGCTTGGGATAATGAAAAAGGTCTGGAAAAGAAGAGAATGACAGTTACATCTCATTGCAAATGTATTTAATGTCTTTATTGTGCATGGTTAAAATAGTAAATTTGATTTAAGTAGTAAATGGCTGAAATAGTAAATTTATGTTATGTATATTTTTCTACAGTTTTAGCAGCACATGTAATCTTCATAATTATTATAACACTATTGAAGAGTATGAAAACATAGATGCACTTCCAGAAAAGTAGTATTTTGTTTTCTTGGGTTTTGTATTTGATGCTGGAAAATACTGGATGTCAGTACAACCATGGCAATAATTTCATGCTTGTTGAAATATATAAATGTAATAAAAGCATTGGATAGTAAATGAAATTCTCTATTATTTAACAGTGTATGTTATTTAAAATTTGTTCTCTGTTGCCAAGGCAGAGGTACATGCCTGTAATCTCAGCAACTCGGAAGGCTGAGGCTGGAGGAGCGCAAATGCAAAGCCAGCTTAAGCAATTTAGCAAGGCCCTAAACAACTTAGTGAGACCCTGTCCAAGAGGGAAGCATATAGGGAGACAATCAACAATGCAGCATACTCTACCCCAGCCCCTGAGAAGGCAAATGATACTTATAAAATTATTTATTTATGGAAAACACAAAATCTTGTATTATATATATATACATATATATACACATATGCACACACACGCATACACACACATACACATATATGTAAGGACATTCATATCTGTTTTAGGGTCAAAATATAGAAGAATCAAGAGATTGGGGTGTGGACGACAAGGGAATAACTCTGGTTTAGGATCCAATGCACATCATACTGTCACTTTATATGCATTTATGATTGTACAACAACTCAATTCTTTAATAAAAAAATAATAAAAAGGCTGGGAATGTGTCTCAATCGGTGAGCACACCTGGGTTCAATCCCTGGCATCAAAAATAAATAAACTAAAATTTGTTTTCTATGGACTCTAATAATATTATAGAAACTTTGTGAGCTCATACAAATTATACCATGTTGTTCCACTTACTGATCAATTTTTCCTTCAGTTCCAAATTCACTCTTGGTGTCCACTTTGCACAAATATTTTTCCTTGGCCAGCTGGTATGATGCTAAGTGTGGTCAACAGAGGGCACTGGAGAAACTTTGCAGAAGGAAGTGTTGCTTCCTGGCTCAGAGAATACTCTGGCCAGGTTGTTCTGCCACAGTGAAGGTTTGGCTCCTGCAGCACACAGGGTGTCCCCAGTGTCCAACCCTGCAGTGTGGGTGTCCAACAGCTTCCTGCACACTATCAGTGTGCTTTGGCTGGAGCACCACCAGGGAGACACATCTTTGTGAACAGCTTCATATGCACCCTAAGAGGATAGATTTCTTGCACATTCCAGGCAATTCCAGGCAAGGTAGACTAGCAAATTCTTCCTGAGCTAAACCACAGTTTCGGTTGTCCCCTGAGCCACCACCATGCCCTCTCCTATACCTTCAGGATCTCAGCCCCAGTAAAGGTGGGACTCTTTCTTCAGAATTCTTGTCTCAGCCTCTGGGGCAGTGGGTCTCCTTTTATCCACTATTCCTATATACTTTAGAGTTTATTTGCTTTTACTAGCCAAACCTTCATTACTCCAAATCCTTGTTATAGTTAATAATCTTTGATAGTAATTTTACTCTGTTCAAATCAGTGTGATTGCTTTCTCCTGGTTAGACACAAAATACATGTACTAAAATCTTGAGTGAGCATTTCCAGTGTTATGATACTTTATTTTTTGTATAGATTTGATTATGCTTTCTAAAATTAATAATTGGCTGAAATTTAAGCCAGTCAAGTTATTTTCATAAACATTATTTAGGATTTTGAATGTAGGATAATTGTTTGTGAAAACATCTAACGCCCTTCATAGATACTTTTATGATAACTTAGCTTTAAAGTATTTTATCATTTCCAAATATAAACCAAAATTTGTCAACTAGTTCCAAGTATTTTTTAATTTTTTTCCTTCTAAAAAAAGCAAGAGATTAAAGGAACAGTTCATGTAACAGTAAAAGGGTACTTTTAAAATGTTGGGAGATAAAGTGGCAGGTATAGAGGATACTGGAAAATTCCAAGATGCTTTTGAAATGAAAGATAAAAGGAAGAATTTGACAAAGAAATTTTTTAAAAATGACCCTGATTAAGGAACATCACAGGGGCTGGAGCTGTGGCTCGGCAGTTACGGCGCTTGCCTGGCATGCATGAGTACAGGGGTTCAAACCCCAGGACCCACGTACATAACTAAGTGTCAGAGCAACGAAAGCCATGTGAAAAACTCAATAAAAATTGATTCTCTCTCTCTCTCTCTCTCTCTCTCTCTCTCACTGTCCTTCTCTCTTTACAAAAAAAATAAAGAACATCACCAATATATGGAGAAATATTAAATAAAGTTCCAGAACTTTCATCTGTTCTTCTTTCTCTCTCCTCTTCTTTTCCTAGCCCACTCCTTGGCTTCTTGGACTTTATCTCATCTTATCTTATGGATTCAAATTCCTTCTACAGCCATACTTTATGGACAGACTTTTTCAAATTGCAAACTAAAATGTACGATTCTTCAGGAACAAATCTTTGATTGACTCTTAAAGGTTTTTGATGACTGTGAGAACTGTGAAATACTATCAGCACAGAGGCACAATGGAAATTATTTCTTTATAAATATGCTTTTTAAAAAGGTGACTTCATTACCATCTTATCCCTGAAACATGGCTAAACATGCAGTTGATCAGCACAGATGTTGCTTTTTATCTTTTTTGTAACACTGAAAAGATTAAAGAACTTGGAACTATTTCTGGTACATAGTAGTTGTTCAATAAGTGCTTGTTACATTGAATTAAAACTAAAAGATTATTGCTTATTATATGGGTTTTTTAAATAATAAAGTTCTATGCATATCAATTATTTTTAAAAGTTTAGTTTTAAAATAATTATAAATTGAGCTGGCAATACTGACAATAAAATAATAAGAAAACAATATGGTTTCCTCTTCCAGAAGAAATAAAGTAAATGCAATTCAATAAGAAATTAATGGACTAAAATTTCTTTTTTTTTAATTTTTTTTATTATTATGTGTCCATTAAAATTTTTTTTATTTTTTATTTCTTTGAACAACCTTACAAGATTTTAACAAAATAATA
Source organism: Aplodontia rufa (assembly GCA_004027875.1). Taxonomy (NCBI): domain Eukaryota; kingdom Metazoa; phylum Chordata; class Mammalia; order Rodentia; family Aplodontiidae; genus Aplodontia; species Aplodontia rufa. Next base: position 23,527 of record PVKS010030426.1, read on the forward strand.
TAAAATGTGTATAAAATGTGTAAATATTCTGGATATTGCAATTATCCCCAGGAGTGCCCCCCCAATTACCCTCCCTTATCCCTCCCTTCCCCTTCCCATTATAACTCTAAAAAAAGTATTAGATTGTAAAGCATTACATCTTATCTGGATTTAATTCATGTTACTAGACCAACTTTCTCATTGTCCAGGGTCTAGACCCCACCTCCACAGATGAGTTGAGTTCATTTTCCCTTACAGGTCACTCACACTTAATCTACCCTAAAGATTCCACTGGCTCACTATGGGTGGTATTTGGCTCCTTCTCCCATTATGGTGCTCTTACAGACCTGTCTCCATCCTCTACTCTGGTCTTTCTCCTCCTCTTTCTCTAAGTCTTAGCTAAGATATTGGTCTTCAAGGCAGCCTGCCTTCACTTCTGGTTTAACTGTCCTTCATTAGTTCCTGCATCACCTTCTGTAAGCTTTTATCCATTCCTCAAAGATCACAACCAATTGTGACTTTTAGTTGCTCCCTAACAGGAAGTAAAGGGGATGGTGGATGTAGGTATTTACAGTGTACCTTTCACAAGATGCTTCTTTTACCTGATGAAGAGCCTAATGCCTAGTTGTCTGGCCTGTGACCAGTGGGACCCTCACATGGGAAAGCCATTCATTATTAGCAGACATCATGCCCAGGTTATGCCTGCCTGACCACCTGACCATCCCTCTTGAGCACCAGGACTCCAACTTTGTGTTCTCCTTGGCAATCTGGCACAAATCTGGCCTCAAGTATCCACTGGTTCTGCAAGCAAATGGCACAAATTTAATACACTGCAACAGAAAGAAACAAGTTCAAATATTCTTACGGACAGATCCTGGAAAGGGACAGAGCAATGATTAGGGAGGGCAGTCCTCATTCCCCAGGTTGTGAAAGCA
>PVKS010030427.1:0-24410 GCA_004027875.1 Aplodontia rufa
TATATATTGTCTTTTGACAATAGGAAAAACATGGAAATATGGAAGACAAAAATATCTTTCTAAAAGTGAAAGACACTGAATATTATGTATAGCATTCTATGTAAAGATGAATGAAAATCGGTGATGTAGACAAACATAAGCAAAATAAAGAAAAACCATTACACTACAAATAGGACTGTGAACTTCTGACCCAGTAACAGAAATAAAACCAAAGAGCACCAACACGCAGATAAAGCTTTAATTGGCAGCACTGCTTCAAGGAGAGGGGAGACAACAGTGATACAGAACAATTGCTACAATTAGAAAGAAAGGGGGGCAAACTTTTATTCATGTGTAGCAGTTGCAGAGGTGGGCTAGAATTTGGTATTTTTTTCCCTTGGACAAACATCTGGGCCTAGAGGAATGGGTGGTGAGTTCATGCCAGGAACTGCTATATTTCTTCTATTGGTGGTGCCAGACTGCACAGATATCCTGGTCTTGTGGTAAGGTTGGGCTTTAGTAGCTGCTGAGAGCATCACAGGTAGGATGGTTCATGATTTTAACAACTGACAGGTTAAAGGCTCAGGAGTTTGTTTGCCTTTTGTGGTGATCCTCAGCAGTCAGTCTCATTCTCTCAAGTAGTTTATTTTATAGATATTACAGCAAAGGCATCGTAGCTTTTATGATGCACCTGGTTCCTGTGCTTGATAAAACTGGGAGAGTGAAGTGGGCAGGGAGGAATAGATGACACTTTTAATGGGTAATAGGTCAGAATTAAGGCTGGGGGAATACATCTGCCCTTTGTTCCCATGGTGGGCCCTGACTCAAGACAATGCTGGCCTCTGAAGCCACAGGCTGAGTATAATGCTGGCCATAATCAGCAAATTACATCAAATGTTTAATTAGTAATAACTGGTAATAACTCTACAGAGAAATGAACTTCTAATGAAATAAATGCCTCATGGAATTAAAACTCTCGGGATTTCATTGTACTCTGTGACCTAATTTATTATTTTAGTTAGGTACCCAAGTTCAAATTGGTTCTATAAGTAAGATGATATGTCTATACTACTATGAAAAAAATCAGTGTACAGGAATTAAATTTTTCTTTGCAGATACTAACAAAGGGTGCAAAGCTCTTAATCTAGTAACTAAGCTTTAGGAATGTATTCTGAAAGTATTGATAGTGAGCAAAAAAAATTTTTGTCATAGAAAAATGAGAACAACCTCAAGTTCTTTTGTAAATTGATCAATTATGACAAATTAGTACTTTAAAATGTTATATAACTACTACAAAGAATGAACAGATCTTTGTATGTGGAAAGATGTCCTTGATGAGAGAAATATTGAAGTTAAAGATGTGATCTCTCTCTTTTTTTTGTTATATGCTAGAAATAAAGACTAGAAAGTTAAAAATCAGTTAATGTTGATTTTAAGGTGAGATTTGTACTTACTTTATACTTTCTATAGTTTAATTTCATTGGTTGAATGGATGCCTCTTTTGTACATCCTACTCTCTGATCAAAAAATTCTCATTGTTCTCTAATACCTGCATACCTACGCTAAACTAAGGTCAATCTCTGCAACACTGTCCCTCAACTGCCATTTCCCCAAATCCCACCACATACCTCTTTCAAGAGGCTGATGGCACAGCTCACACTCCAGTGCACTCTTGTCTAACCACCCTCAAAGTTTCTTACAGGCATTTATAATTAAATCCAGCTGATATCTGAGCACTTAGTGATTGGTATTCTTTTACCCATTCTCTCCCTTGTTAGATAACAGGCTTTTTTTGGGGAAGAAACCAAGATTTACTCATCTTTGTGTCCCCTACAGAGTTCAACATAACAAATGCTCAACAAATGGCTGCTGAATTAATGTTTTTCCTTTTTGCAATTCAATACATGTAATACTGCTAATGATTTAGAGAACAAATGACTACCATATATTATTTTCAAAATTTTATTTACACGTAATCCTCAGTATCTTCCCTTAATTTTTCAAAGATTAAAATCAGATATTTTATAGTCTGTCACAAATGAATATGGAAGGAACAGTTCAACTGTTTTTGAGGAAAGTCTTTTGTAATTCTATAAACACTGATATTTACAATATTCTTTAATATAGATATGTACAACATGGCATATTTAAATTTACAAAATAGTTTAAATCATTAATTTTGTTACAGAACATTCCAAAAGTCAAACTGATGAAAAGAATTCAAAAACACTGATAACATTTGGGGAAAACAATAGCACAAGAGATCTGTCAATAGCCATGCAATATGTCTAGTAAACTCACATACAACACATACTATACATGTCAAATCCATAAATTTAAAGGTATATGACTGATCTACTTAAATCATGCTAGAATCTAAATACAACTATGACTCATAGGCTGAAACAAGTGCTTTGCGGTAACCTATGAAACCAGAATACACACTGAAAGCACTTGAACAGACTTCATAATTCCAAAGGCTATCCTAGAAAGTTTCAAAGATGGCAAAGCAGGCATTTCCTCCAGAAGTTAAAGTTCTTAAGATTCTGTTCATAAACATTAACAGAAGAAAATTTTAAAAAATCAGATTATCATGAAATGATTTTACCTTTTCAAATTTAGTTCCAATAGAGCCCTTACGATAATCATAGCTTCTCTGAGAATTTTCCTTTTCTCCTGATTCAGTGGGAACAGATTTATTACTTTCTTTGCTCCAGAAAAAATTTAAGATGGCTTGGAAGACAGATTCAGAAATACCAGACAGTACAATTACAGGTTAAATAAAAACAAAAAACAATTTTGAGGGAAATAGCACATATAAGAACATTTAAGAAAAAGTCAGGAAAAAATGACCTAAAAAGTGTGTAACATTACTTTGATTTTCTGGACATACTGCAAATTAATATATCTGTGAGAAAATGATTAAACTACTGATGAACTGGATATGTGGATCAAATATCTTTGTTCAAATTTCTGTTAACCCTGATGGAGCACATGATTATAAAAAGTGTGATTTTCTTCATGCTTCACTGAAATAAGTTTTCCTTACTGTCATAATATGTGACACTAGATTTAGTCTCTAGCTATTATTGTTAGAGGAGAAAGTTGACTAAAAGCAAAATGTGGATGCACTGACTCAATTCTCGCTGCAAAATCCATCGGTTGGGTGCCTGTTGATGATCTGTGGATGGGTAGCTACAAAGTAGGTGGCCAGAAGACATGGCTGTTCTTTGTGGGCAGACAGAGCACTAATTCCACACATTCTGACTACAGTACCTCTTCCTCCAGCTCCTGTTGTTAGGACCCACCACGGTAAGTGGGAAGAAGTTCAAGTAAAGAGTAGGAGGCTGGCTCAGGGTGGCATACTGAGGCTGTGGTCTCTTCTGCTGCCCCAAAAGCTGCAAAGGTTCTGATGGAGCATTCAGTCTGCACGTCAGAGACGGCTCCTAAGATTAAAGGAGGAGGAACATTCTGGAGAGAAGGCTGAGGCAGCACTAAGCAGTTTCAGGGAAATATGAATGGGTCTATTCATCCTTATTTTAAAGGCCTAGTTTTCAATGAATGATAAAAGACCTTGTACCTGCATGAGATAATCAACAAAGAAAGTGAGGGGGAAGGAAAGGACTTGGGCACAGTGGGGAGAAAAGAAAGGAAGTAGGATGTTCTCCTGTAACGTGCGGCAGGAGTTTTAAAACTAAATTGAGGACCAAAATGGAAATGTCTATCTGCTGCCTAAAGCTAGCTACCGCCTCCTATCTTGTTTTGAGGATGAGTGTTCCCAAAAAGTCCTGTTGAGTTCTGGTTGGGTTGGGAAGGAATGAAGCTCGAGTCTACAAACCTTTAACAGTGGGAACTGCAGTGCTCTTGAGTTAGGTAGTAACAACTTACCCAACAGGCAATGATTCAAGGCTCACAATATTTGAATGTCCCACAAAAAAATGCTTTAATTTTTTTTAACTTCATGAGAAAAAAAAAATTGGAACTTTAAAAGAAACCTAAATATTAATAAATTCATTTTATACAAAGATAATTACAGAATATAAATTTAAATTTTGTATGGAAGAAGGGGTCCAAGAAGACAAATGTACCAGAGGCCAAGAATAATCATCAGGTAGATCTGAATATAGGGTTTAACCAACTGTAGGAATGGAAACTGAGTATCATTTAAAAGGACGAGCAAAGAATGGTTTAAGGCTAAAATAACGAAGGAGGGAAGAAAAAGAGTCTCTTGCTGGTTGTTTTCACTGATTTTTCTTGTTCTGAATGTTTCTTTGGAATTCAATTTTTAAAGAAAGGTGTCTAATATTGCAGAAGTATTTCCTATGAATTTTCATTAGCCAACCCAGAACAAGAAACAAAGTTAAGTTCATTATTTTATAATCATGTGCAATAATAAAAATAACAGACTTTGAAAAGAACTGGAAACTTTTTAGTTCTTTCTTTACTTCTGCAAACATTACTAGAGGTAGATTTTTCTTTTGGAGTCTGCCTCCTGAACTTCCTGTATTACACGCTCTTTCAGTTCTAGACTTCCTCTCTACTTCTCCAAAGCCATGGCTGCAACTACCTTCAGGAGCCCAGAGCTGCTGGTGGCAGTGTGTTAAGAATATGACGAGAGAATAAAGGAAGCAAGCAGAATGACTGAGAAAGGAGAGGAGAAAACCAGTAAACTTTATGTATATTTTTCTGTATTTAAAAATATTTTATAAGATAAATATATACAAGGGTCAGCAAAAAAAAAAAAAATACTGTAAATATTACTTTAAAATTATTAAAGGCCCTAAACTCTGACAATCGCCATTCTTATAGTATGACTTAGTTAAACGTGGGTAACCATCGGCATGCAGGAGGTCCAGAGTTGAGAACAGAACTTTTAACACTTTCTTTCATCCAAATTCATTAATATTATAGTATATATAGTAAACAAGGTAGCTAAAAAATACCACTTTCTAGTGTCTGTTCCCCCATGTGCAATGAGCATACAGATAAAAAGGAAGAGGAGCACAAATGAATAAATTACTGCCTTTCATGGAATCACGTACCTCTTGTGCTTGAAGGGAACACCAAAGTCATAAAATTCATATTCTTGATTTACAATTGAGGATTCCAGGGTTCACAAATGTTATATGATTTAAGTCACATAGCAAAGCTGTTAGCAGCATTAGGATAAGAATCAGATTTTTTGATTTAGCACTCATTTCAAACCTCAAAAAGTAATCATTTTTTATAAGCTATGTCTTGCTATTTATAAATGCACACAGAGAAATGGAAAAACTACCACTTTTCTTCAAAAACATTAATTTGAGAATTGCACTATTTCAAAATATAAAATTCCAAATGAGTAGTCCAGCAACTAGAATAAATCATAAAATTTTAGACCTGGAAGGTTAATAGGAAGTTAATTTGGACCTCAGCTATGTAAAAAAAGCTAAACAATACCTCCCCAAAATCACAAGGTTGAAACAGGATTCAGATGATCTAAAACTGCAAAGCTACTTCTTTCAATATTGCCTTATTCTTCCTTAGCTACTGATTTAAACAAATAAAGTAAAAATATGGAATTATATCTAGTCTAGATACAATGACTATTATTAATATGCCAGGAGAAAAAGTACAACTCAATTCTCAGGTTAACAGAAACAAACTAAAATCTATTAAATTTCAATAAATGGGGCAGCATAATGCTTGTTTTCATTCGAAAATGTACTTGAGTTGGATAAAGTTCTGGGTTTTGTTGTTCTAACACTCAATTCTAATGTTTGCAGCTCTCTAGATCAGCAGCCTGTTTTTTGTGAGGAACATGACCTAAGAATGATTTTTACATTTTTAAAATGTTATTAAAAATATGAATAATGTCTGACACAGACCATACAGGGCCAAAAGCTGAAATGATGTACTAACTGGCCCTTTACACTATAAAAGTTTGCTGAATTTTTATTATTCTCTGAGTCAGGGTTCTTCACTTCACTGGAGATGAAGACCCTCTTCTCCTTTTTTTTTCTTAATTAAAGCTTTGTCTATACATTCATAAAAAAGAAAAAAATAAATTTGCTGGCCTCCATTCAGAAAGTACAGAAACTCTGGGTTTAATATGTAAAATATTATATATAAGTCCTTTTTTGCTTGTTTTGCTTCTAAAAATTAAATCTCTGATTTATTTAGGTTTATTGTAATTTGCTTCTTTGCCCTGATAGTAGACAGGGAGGGAAAAATCTTGTTTGAGGGTTACAATTAGCAGATCCACTTAAATAAGGTTTTGTCACAGATTAATGTAAAGTGGACATATGATTGGAACTAATTATATTATGCATGTAAAATCCATAAACATTTCAGACAGCTGAGAAAACACCATAACTTAAAGTATTGTTGGCTATAAAACATATGGAAGCAAATATCTATGATTAAAAACTGGTAATTTAGGCCTGAGGATATAGCACAGTGATTCAGCAATGGCCTAGCATGTGTGAAGCAATGGGATCAATCCAGAGTACTCAAGGTAGAAAAAGAAACCCTGGTAATTTAATTCTCTCCTTTGGTTTCTTTCCTGTTTTTAAGATTTTTCTCTTTATGTCTTTCCTGGCCCACTACAACATGCTGTTATTTATTAATCAGTAGTTCACTATGTTAATTATCTCAGTGACCACCCATCCATATCTGCTTTACAATCCTAAATAACAAATACACAAATCTTACCAAAATATATGCAAAGAATGGAAGTACTTCTAATGATATGAAATACCAAAATGAAAAACAGTGACCAGATCAGGGAAAAGGCAAAATTTAGAAATATCCCACTTATCAATCTGAATATAATAGTAAAGTAGTCCACCTGCGTAAGTTTTCATAATCTATTGCACTGCTTGATAAAAAGACAGAACACTCCGGTAGACCCTGGTTTACACCAATACTCCTGATAACCACTATATGAAAACAAGCCCATATTTCTTCCTTTTCATAAATTCATGAAAAAAGTTTAAATTTTTGTCAACTAGAGAAAAAATATCAAAGTCATGCCACAATTAAATTACAATCATTTCAAGGTTGTAACTTTAAAAGTCTGATCTATTCTGTAGAGATTATAATGTCTTACTTTAATAATTACATTAACAACTGCTTTGCACAGACTCTTCAGTCACTCCATTTTCTTGCTTGCTTTTGTAATTGGAAAGGAACAAATTTTCTATTTGAGTCAAGAATTCCTCAGCAATGAAACAACTGGTTACTTTGCTCAGAGTTTTCCTCAGACACTCCAAAAGCTAGTTGAGAAGGAAAAATTTATATATTAAATACATTAAAAAGTGTAAGAAGAGTATCTACTTAATTATCACTATTCTTTCTTGGAAAGAAGTCTCTTTCCAAACTTCATATTTCTTAATGATCAAATGAGAAACTCTCCTTAAGTATGTTTGAAGACTGACTGACTGGTGTTCAAAAACTGCACACTGGAGTTTTAGAAACCACTGAGGAATGTTTAGCTTAGTTCCCTCACAACTTTACATAAGACAAACCCAGGATTGTATATGTTATAGTCTCTACTATGGACAAATCTGTGACTTGGCTCTGTTGTTTAAGCAGTTACACTTACAGAGTAAAATAATTTTGGGACATTAAGAAAAGCTATGGGTTTAGAAATGTGATAAAGTGTCTGATTAATTGATTTTTGTCCTGTGGACCTGGATAAGGAATACCTAAAAAAAAAAACTTACATTGAAATAAACTATAGTAACACTGAAATAATTATTATATTTTTAGAGTCTATTTTTTTTTTTTTTTAAAGAGAGAAGGACAGTGAGAGAGAGACAGAGAGAATCAATTTTTATTGAGTTTTTCACATGGCTTTCGTTGCTCTGACACTTAGTTGTGTACGTGGGTTACTGGGGTTTGAACCCGAGTACTTGCGCATGCTGGGCAAGCACCGTTAACCACCGAGCTCCAGCCCCTGGAGTCTATTCTTTTGATAAAACAGGTAAATGATTAGATTTTGAAAAATATATATCTCCATACACACACACATGAAGAATAAGCTCTAGATCATGATTTTTAACCTATCTTAATGCTCATGTATCAATTTTATCCAAATATCAGCAGAATTGAAAACATGGGGCTTAGTAGGTTCAATCCCCAGAACTACAAAAAAAAAAAAAAAATCACGTACATACAAACTAGTTTTTAAAAAAATTAGAACATTAGGGTCTATTTTCTAGGAAATACGTACATTAGTCTTTGAACAGCACATGGAAAAGTGTGGATATAACATTAACAAGTAAAAGATACTGAAAATTAACTTAATATGTTCTAAAATTTTGTATTCAAAAATTGCTACCAACCCCTTACCCCAAAAAAGCCCAAGACAAATGTTGCCAGTCTTTATAGAAGTAAAATCAGCAGTGAAATAAAAGAATTTAAAGCTCTTATTTCCTATCACAAATTTAAATAAAAAAACCATTTAAATTTAATTGTTAGATTCACATTATCATTCTTAAAAAGTGATGCAATGTTAAGGCTAGAAGGGAAACATGGTGCTTTTGAATTTAATAATGAGAAAAATGTTCTCCACTGTTCACAATAATAATCCGCTAAGAAATTCATCAGTCAACATCGACAAATATATTCTGAAATAGTATTATTTCTATGTGCAAGCTTGGGCAACAAAAACATTACTAATTATCTTCCAGAAATTAATTTTAGAAAGGAAAAAGTAATAAAGGAGCTACACAGAAAATGTATCCACAAAGCATTAGGCATCAAGGGAAAACACATCTAGATGAATTGCTTTAGAATCTGTGAACAATAAAATCAATTAAAATGAAGGCAGCTTACTTTCTGCAAACAAGTCAGGTCAGAATCCCGGCGAAAGATTTTATCCATGGGGACACTGCTGTTGGATGAAATATGAAAAGAAACTGATGAAATGGATACTACAAGGTAATCGGTTGTGTAACAAACTATCATTGATGCCATACATCAAAATTTTATATTTAACTTGGGTTTTCTCTAAAACATAATTTAATGAGAAACTCTGCAGATGTGCAACCATCTCAAACTACAGCACATACCTATGGGAGAGCCTGTATTTTTCTATTATCCATCTTGTCTTTTCAAACACTACTCCCCATGGTGGTTCTTCTAACATCTGTTGTACTTCAAATTTGTAAGGTAAACCTAGAAAACCATAAAGAAGCATGTTTCCCATCAACTACTTCTTAAATCTCCATTCTCCTTTTAATCACTTAAAATTCTCAACAGTGTTTTAATAACCACAGCTTGGTAGACCAGGTGAACGGCACTTCAAATCAGAGGGCATTTATTAAATATTTATTCCCTGACTGTATTTGGTCAACTAAGCATATTAATGCCAAGCTATTAATAATAATGAAGAAAAATAAAAGTGACACTTCCGTGACAATTCTACACAAGGCACTGTTCAGAAGTGGAATGATCACATTATTTAATATCTAAACTGATAGTCTTTTTTAATGAATGGGGACATGATTAATAACTACACCTGAACCACAGGCTTAACTTGGGGCTGTCCTAGGTAAGCCAAAAAATATGGTTATCTTAGTGATGTCTGTGGTTATTTTTTTTTTAAACACAAGTTATCAAGCTTGCAACAATGCTATAAGTTAGATGACATCATTCCTATTTTACAGAGAAGAAAACTAAAATTGAGCAAGGTTAAATACCATATTCAGGTTAGCAAAGTCAGAGAGCTTAGATTTCAAATCACTTCCTTATAGTCTAAGACTAGACATGGAATGAGATCAAACTCAGGGAGGCAACAACTGCATGGAGTCAATGCTGTAATGCCAAACTCTGGAGGAAAGGAGCCCACCGTGAGTTGTCACCACAGTGAGTCAACTTAATAATTTGTAACACATCCTTTAAGACTGCCATGTTAATCTGCAGTACATGAGAACAGTTCCAGTGATTCATTACCAAAGGCTTACCATGTGCCAGCCTGCATTAGGTGCTTCAAATATGAAGTCATTTAAATGAAATAGCTACAATTACTGTTCCCATTTTTTAACAAGGACACTGATTCACAAAAAGGTTATAAGTCTGTTCACTGTCATATATAAGAAGGACCTGGACCTCCAGATAGCCTGGCTTGACAACATATGGTTGTTTTTGTTTTTTTTCTTTCTGGTGCACTGTTCCTGGAGATACTGCAATACCAGGTCGATGCATGGAGTGGACAGAGCAAGCTCCTATTCCATCTCCTAGTTCCAAAAATCCATTTAATATATTGTCCTTGGATAGAGGACGTTATCAGATATTAAACTGATAAGAACAGATACTACACTTGATCTTAGCCAAAAGGCCGAGAAGCGATGACAACGTATGTTTTAAACTTTTATATTATACTACCTCTCAATCAAGTTTATTTATTTAGCCATAACAAGGTTTTATCAAGTTAACAAAAGCAAACCAGGAGGCAAGAAAACTAGGGGGATAAAAAAGATGAACATACTTCTTCATAGTGAAATAAAAGTATGCCCTCAAAAAGGCTCCCCCACTGCCCCAAGTGTTTAGGAAGAAAGGGGAGAGCAAGCCTAATAATATCCTTTTTTTTTTCTTTTCCATTCCTCAATTATCCTCTTTATTTTTCCCCTCCAGAAACTTAAGACTGACACATTATAGTACATGGCCTATTAAGCAAATTCTTTTGGTGATGACAATATTTACCTAGCATGCTTTGATTATGAACTAAGAACAGATACCAGCTATAACAGTAACAACCTGTTGAAAACCTATTATTTGTTAAACACTTCACATACATCACCAATAATCCTTATGGTACTTAACCTGTAAGCAAGGTAATATTTTTTTCTCATTTTACAGAAGTAGCAAAGGAGAATAAGAGAGAATAAGTAACCTATCCAAGGTAAAATAACTAATAAATGTCAGGAGGTAGGATCTGAATACAGTTAGGTAACTTCTACTTTTAACGAAATTGAAAATGGGAATAAAAGAAAAGTTAAATAATGCATTTTTAATCAAGGGTGATGGAAAAATAGAAACACATGACAAAGAGCTCTATATGGAATTAAGAAAAATTTTCTAAGCTAAAGGCACTAAAGTAAAAAAAATTTTATAGACTATTTTTATCCACTGAAATATTATAAAAAAATTAATAATTAAGTATATTTTTCAACTGATACAAATTCAGAAAACACTTAACCATTAGAGATTTTATTTTTTTTTAAATTTTTTTATTTTTGAGCAACCTTACAAGATTTTAACAAAACAATATAAAATGTGTATAAGATGTGTATATATTCTGGACATTGCAACTGTCCCTAGGAGTGCCCCCCCCAATTACCCTCCCTTATCCCTCCCTTCCCCTTCCCATTATAACTCTAAAAATAGTATTAAATTGTAAAGCATTACATCTTATCTGAATTTAATTCATGTTTCTAGACCAACTTTCTCATTGCATTAGAGATATTTTAAACATACGACCAGAGTTAAAATCACTGTAGCACAAGGTACCACATGACTTCCAGAAAACCTTCATTCATATGCCAAAGCATTTCAAAGAGCAGCAAAGCAAAGGCTCTACGATTAGGATCTCACATGCAGCTCTAACACTGGACAAATCAACAAAGCAGCTGTGTGAGTGTTGAATCCCTGTGTGCTATCCAAAGAAAGCTTATCCTTTCAAGTGATTCCTCCCCATGCCGGGGTTCCTTCCTTCATGCACACTGGTCTGTATTTTGCTAAATACCTGAGGGTTCCTTCCACAAATCTTCAAAATGCACTCTCAAATTATCTGGCTGTTTATTCTCTGGGAACTTACCTGTCTTGGCCTCTTAACCTCTATCCCTCAACTCAAAGCATGTTGGGCTCTGGTAGCTTTTTCCTCCTGTGCCATACCTGGAAACCCTTTTAGGTCAGTAAGCCGCAGAAATTTGGGGCTCAATTCCTTGTTTTCTATCTCTAGGAATCATTTTTCTTTGGTGCCTGAAGTTGTGTCCCAAATACCACTGTTTGATAAAGTTGTCTAGTGTTTCAGGTATTTCAGAAAGGTCCTACTACTTCATTTTGGCTAAAAGCAGAATCACAAGAACTGAATTTTAAACTTCATTTAATTCTGATGAATTTAAACAATCACACATGTACCCAGTATTTACTGTATTAGATGGCATCAGAATAAAGGCTTATGATCAAAATCTAGCCAATTATGAGTTATGAAGTGATTTAAATTGAGAATGAGTTCATTGTGAAATTTTCTTTTGTAACTTTTTGTAAAACTATAGCAAGCCAGAACATTATATATATAATGTACTATGCTCAGATGGGCATTTTAGACTAAAGCTAATGCTAATAATATCCATTCATAAAACCCAACAATGATGACCACCTCCTGGATGTAAGGCAATGATGAGGTGCTCCTGGGGATGCAAAGACAATTAAGACATAGTCCCTGCTCTTTCGAGGGCATGCACTTTAATAAGACTTGCGTAACAGATAAATGAAAGACAAAAGTGACTATGAAAGCAAGAAGCATTGCAGATGTACAAAATGTTGAGCAACTAACAGTGAATGACACAGGGAAGTGCTGGGAAGTCTAACAAATACAGGACTTCCAAGTGAGATGATTAAAGTGAAAAGAAGTGATTAAACTGACTTTCATTTAGTACCCACTATATGCCAGGCCTTGTGCTAGAAACAATATAGAAAAATGAGTGCAATACATTACATACCTATAAAGATCTCATGATTTAATGGGGCAGGGTACAATGTGACAACTGTTGTGACAGTATCCAGAAGAAACCTGAACTTGAGCAGTGGCAGTAAAAACAGAGAGAATAAACATCCTAGAATTGCCAATTGCTTCCTCTAACAATTTCAGTTCCATCCACATTCCCTTCCTTTTCTAGTCTGGTATACCAATTCCCTATACAGCTCGAGTTGACTAGACTATAAGCAGATACCAATTCCAGAGGAACCAAGATGCATGATGGGATAAACCAATCAAATTCTTTCATGAGACAGAATGGGAGTTAAGAGATACAAAATGTTAGTCATTGGTAAGCCTAATATCCCTGGGAGAAGATGGAGAGCAAGGGCCTTTTTGTCACCCTCCCATTTCCCTTGCAGAGAAAGCCAGTCTGCATTTACAAAAATATTTTCAAGAGATAGGGACTTTGCCTGTTGTATTTATTAGTTTCTCCAAGGTTGAGCATATACACTGCTTGTCCATAATGTTTTTCCACATTTTAATCCTTTTGCCCAGTTGCTATGGTAACACAGGGGGCTATTATGAAACAGAAGAAGGTAGTTTTACTACAAGGCACAACAGTGAACCCTAGTTAATGGACAAACTTTCCCATAAACGTTTTGTATAGCTGTAAATTTTTTGATTTGTAAGATTCAAAGAAATGACAACAGAAATAGTAGGAAGTTATTATTGTTGAAAACTTACGATAGGAGCCATCTGGGCTAATTTCTTCACTTATAACCAGGCAGGTAATCTGAGAATATGGTAAAGGATTGTTTCGATTATAGGGACTAACAATCATCCCAATAAACTTTGCACCTCCTCTAGAGAAATAACTCTATTAAAAAAGAAAAGGATAATTAGTTTCAACTATATAAATTTAAAAGTCAGTATTTATCCACACTAACATTTAATGAGGGAAAGGGAACAAAAAGATACATTACGAACTTCATATCCAAACAGCAACTAAATGAAATGCTTCATATGTTCATTTCCCACTGTAAAATTCTCCAGCCAAAATATGTCCAACCCAATCTGAAACAACCCTTAAAAAAATCACATGGCCTGCAAAAAGTTATATGTGTCATGAATGTTTACTAATTATAATGACTACCTTTCAGCTATAATCTACAAATACTTGCCTACAACCAAAATACTCATACATCAAACATAAAAGTTGCAGAAAACAAAAAACAAAGCATGTTTTCTTCAGATGGGTAAAATACATGAATGTTTCTACTTTATTTCAATTATTTTCCTGTCCTAATTGTTTCTAACAATTTTAAAAGGCTCTGGGAGTATCAACGTTATTTTGTGGCTTGTGTGTACTAAATGAAATTGCTGTTTACAAAAACGTGTTTTCTTACAGAGAAAACACTGCAAGTTATTTCAAAATCCCAGATGGAAAGAATATTACAAAAGTTTATTAAATAAAAAACAATGGGGAGAATGTATAATCATGTACAGAAGATACACATACAATACCTATGAACACACCTGGTATTTGGCTTGTGTGTCAATATCTCGTAAGGAAGGATTAGGATCAAATGCAGGATGAGAATGATACCATCCAATAACACTGTAACCTCTAACAGCCAAGGTTTCTGAGGCCTGTGTTTGTGATACAGGATCCATCTCACACTGTAGTCCTGTACTCAGACTGTTACATGGTTCTGCTGCACAGACCTATAAAGGATTGGGCTTCATATGATTATACTGAAATCCTCTTAATTTTATTATTTACAAAAGAATTACACTCCAAAACTGTAACTGTATGCTAGGAACTTAGCATGCAGTTTTCTTCTAAAGAGGTCATTGCAATGGTTAATTTTCCAAGTTATACCACATAATACTTGTTTAAAGGTATTCTTTCAACAATTCCTATTATTTATGACAATTTTAACAGAATGAATACATATCAACTTTCAACTATTAAGATTTAATACATATTTTTGGCCACTTAGGAGTTGTAGCTTTTTACTGATAAAGGAAGTGAGAAGCCAAGGTTTGGTCATATTCTCTTTCTTGTACTCAGTATATGAAATATAAGTCACTTCTGGGAATATATAACTTTCTACATTTGCATACTCTCACACATACAATAAGGTCTATATTTTAAGTATACTCACTGAGTTCTAGAAAATATTTAGTATGGCTGCAAGATTAAATAGTAATTAAAACACTTTTTTAAAGAAAGAACTTACTTCAACTATCTTATCAACTTCCGAGTATCTTCCTCCTAACAGACCAATTACTTCTGCCATAGAAACATGAGCATGCTAGAAGAAATAAAAGACAGACTTAGCCCAAATGTACAAATTGTATGAAAAAAAAATCAAAAGGAAACTCACTATCACAGGAGAGTCACTTGTAAGTAAGTATAACTGCTTTTTAAAAATAAGGTCACATAGGTTAACTAGATTTGAGGCTCAGCACACAGAAACTTAGATTTCAGTTCTTTTTTCACTGTTGGCTAAAAGTTTCAAAGCGAAAATTTTAACACACCCAAGATACCACTTTTTCACTTAAAAACGAAGACATTATTTGTCCTCCCTAATCAAGAAAAGCACTACAAGGATATGAAGTAAAAATTACTCTGGGTACTTCTTCAGAAAAATACCACAAACAAACACAACTGTTAGAGGTATTTGTAGTTTAGCGCAAACAAGGAACCTCCAAATTACAGAAGTTGTGCTTTGTTTCAGTAATTTAAAAGGCAGCAGACATGAGATATTAGGAAATGAAAATAGGGTTAATGATTGCAAACAGTCTGCAAAACTCACATTAATTTATTTTCTCTAAAATATGGAAACATGCAATTGTCTGGCTTTTCTTCAAAAGAAAAGACTTATTTTTAGATTCCTTGTAAAAGAGGATAGTTAAGATCCAAAATACACGTCTTCCATACTCTCTCTTATGCCTGCAATAAAAATACACAAGAATAGAAATCAGAGTAAGTCAACACAATAGATTATCCTTACCAAATCCATTATTAAAAGTGCTTCTGAAGCCACTTTCACCTGAAATGGCTCCTGAAATAAAAAAAAAAAAAAAAATGGGGGAGCATAAAAATAGAGATTTTTGTTCTCCCCAACTTGAATGTCCACCCTTTTCTCCTTCATCTCTCCCATCAAATTTTCGCCACTAACCAAAGCTCAATGCAAGCTAGACTTGAAGAAAAATACCCTTCAACACCCCAGCAGGAAGAAATTCCCTCTCATTTTCCATCCGTTATCAATCATCTGACACTTAAGATATCTCGCCTTGTCTGATTCTTTGGTATATACGTCTCGCACACATATTATAATAAACATTTCTTGTCAGACAGGGCCATTATTGTTAGTCCTTGATACATAAATAGTACCTGCTTTTCTTCATTGAAATAATTACAAGGTATCAGTTGGAAGGGATCAAATGAGCTGAGAAGAAAAAAAAATTATTTTTAATATCTCAACAAGATTAGGAATATTATTACAAAAAAGGTTTACAAATTTGAAAATGTAAATTAATAATCCAAACCCAAATTCTAAGAAAAACATTAAACTAGAAGAATTTCTCAGACTTATAGACAATCCTTTTGAAAAAAGCATTATTCTTATAATTTGACAAAAAACAGGAACTTTGGGAGAAAGTAATTCTGTGGTCTTCATCTCCTTTAATACCGAAAGAGAACAGGATAGGTGGTCAAACATGTATCCTATACATAAAGCAGATTTTTAAAAGTTCCACGAAAGGTAATTAATTCCCTGACATGAGATATGAAAGTTCAAGAAACATGGAAGTTTCTCAAAAACACTTTCATCAGTATAAATAATATGCCCACCACAGAGTAGACCCAATGAACATTTTTAAAGTAAGTGACAGTTCTGTTAAAGAGATTAATGTATACAGAAGGTTCTATGATAAATTTTTATTTATAAGAGATGAAAAGGGAAGAACCTAAGCAAATCTAGATATAAAGGCATATGGAAACCTGCAAGACATGTAAAAAATGCTTTGCCCAGTAAAAAATCGAGATTTGAGAAAAAATATTAAGCACAGTACAAGGTTTTCTTAAGGTATGTTAAAGGAAAAACGAACAGGAATATGTTCATGTTGACATGACTGGAAGAATAAGACCACTCTGTTCCCATTCTACTAATGAGATTATTAGTGTCAAAATGACACTTTATTTTACTTAATACTATATCCCAAGGGCCTAGGATAGCAACTGAAGCACAGTAGACACTCAGAAAGTATTTGTTGAGTAAGAAAGAACTTTAAGTTAGCTGAATAAAAAGGAACTGAAGGTCAAGACAGATGAGAAAAATAAAAAGAACTGAGGAAGAACATCCCAGAACACTTTAGAACCCTGAATGTGGAAGCTGTTAGTGTTTCTTAAGGATTAGAGGACTATGAATTGGCTAAAACACGAGAAAGCAGACATCAGACACAGAAGAATTAGATCACCATTACCAACAAAACTCTAGAAAAGATTTTTAAATAGCTGATTTCTGAACCTTTACTAAGTGGAGGGGTAAATTAATGAGTTTATGAAAATGTAAATCATGACGAAGAGATCTTATCATAGATATTTCTGATAGGGATAACTGCTAGAAGCTGGAAGACTACATATTTTATCCAAATTTAAGCACAACATGATTATTCTTCTGAATAAGATGAAGAAATATGGATTAATTATGCTAATATATCTAGCTGTTTGTACAATGATGTCTGAGATTTCTATTTATTCCTATTAATTTATGTGGCATTTAAGAGCAGAAAAGGTTAAACACTGAAATGTTGATAATTCAGTGGCACAAAGGCTAAAATGTGAAAAGATCCTGACATCCTGAAAATTAAAATAGTTAAGTCTCATTTAGATTCAGAAAATCAAATGTTTAGATACTAAATGAAGAGGCCTGGCTTATAGATAGATGACTGTATTTTTTACATAATCTAATATATTTTCATAATAAGTTTAATTTTTACTTTATAAAAGCAATATATAATGTAGTGAATTATATATTATCAGGAATATGGATTCTTAAGCCTTACTGTCTGGGCTTAAATCACAGTTTTATTACTAAGTAGCACGAGCAAGTTACTGAATTGCCCTCTGCCTCTATGTTTTCATCTGTAAAATGAAAGTGATAATATTAACTACTGCAGAGGACTGTTGTGAGGATTAAATGATTTAATATATGTAAAGTGCTTAAAACACAGCTAACAGCTATTTTAATTATTATTTTAAAAATGAGGACTTCAGGCCTACCTAACTGCATACAACTTACAAGAAAAGGATCTAGTGGCATTCTTGGATACTTTGCTTTAAAAGACACATTGACAAAATAGTAGTCTATTCAGTGGGGTATCTGTACAAAGTGAGAGATCCAGCAAATCAAGGCATCTAACCTACTTGGTGACCCTTAATTTTATAAATTATAAATTCTAGATATATACATTTTGAATGAACTAGTTATTTCTAAGGCTACTTATTCATATCTAAAGTTTAAAGATTACCTGCCATAAACAAGGTACCATTGCAAAATATGTTGGATCCCATGCTCACTGAACCTGAACTTTGGACATTTGCTCGTACATTTTGTTTGCTAAGTTAAAACACTTACATTTATATAGCTAACACTGTACCTTTTTTGTGGTTTTGAAACTTTTGAAGATTTAACAGGCTTGCCTTTTTCCTCTTCTCTTCTTTTTGCCAACTCCTCAGCAGAAAGATGCTAAAACAAAACACCATTTGTGATCACAGTCTGTCAACCACTCAGGAGGAATTAATAAAAACAGTCCTTTAAAACCAAACTTAAGGGCAAGTGAAAAACAAGACAAGTTAAACTGATGGGTCTCCTTCCTACTATAAATATAAATGCTAGACAATACATATAATTTTTCATTGCATTAAAGTACACAGTCATATCAAACTGAAAATGTACTCCTCTGGATTTGCCCATTTCAATCAATGGCACCAGGAGCACAGGTTCAAAAATCTTAGAATCACCTGTCTTTTAGTTTCCATTTCTACTTACTAAGTTCTATTGTGCTAAATTTTCTTTCACAACTAGGACAACAAAGTGTAAAGATTAAGAACACAGATTCTAAGGGCTGAGGGTGTAGTTCAGTGGTAGAGGAACAATAATCTAAGAAGAATGAAGCCCTGGGTTCAATTCCAGCACTTGGGGAATGGGGACAAAACACCATAAGGATTCTGGGGCCAGAATTTCTGGCTCTGCTCTTTATTATCAAAGAAAGCTCTGATTTCATGTTTCAGTTCACTCATTTTTAAAAATGGGAATAATAATAGTAATAGCAATATCATGGTGTTACTGTGAAGTTAGGCGAGTTAACGTTTTTACTATCTACTACCAATTTTACACCTTAGCTGAGATAAGCTATACACCTTTCCCAGAATATACCTAGTATTTGTCCACTCCCTCAGACTGGGATGTTTTCATCTACTTTTCAAGATGATTCTTCTGTTGATCATTGGATCAAACACAACTTCTGTGAACCCTTCCTGATCATAGTCTATGGGAGGACCTTTTAATTCTTAGAACAACCTTACGGAACTTGGCATAGGCTTTCTCTTTCCTACTAGAAATAGAAGTTCCTTATGGGAAAGAACCATGTATTATTTATTATTATGCCCAGAAGAGTGTTCAAGTGTAAGGTTGGGGGCAGGAAACAGGGAGGGAAGAGAAGAGCATGCTGGTTTACTGAGTACCTAATACAAGGACCTTTACTTACTTCATCCCATGCATTTCTCACAAAAATCTTTTCAAGGAGGTACTATTATTCATGTTTTGTAAATTTTTAAAATCAAGATTCAGTAGGGTTAAAATAATTGCTCAAGGTAACAAAGCCATTAAAAAACACATTGATGCATTCTTTCCATTCTACTGTACTGGCCATTTACAACAAATCATATATTTAGAACAGGTGTATGCATGTGTGTATACACAAACACAAGCACATTCACTGCCTACATTTCCTTTTAGGAGTTAGTAGCAAAACATTACAATTTTTGTATTTCAATGTCTAATATCTTAGAACATTTTAATTGGTACAGCAGAACATCATTCAATAATTACTTAATGAAATCAATTAAGGATACTAACTTCTTGGCTTGGCATATACTGTTGAGCTAGACACAAGACACGTTCAGATAGAGAACTGAAGTTCTGAAAATGAGTCAAATTCCTAATTAACTGCACAACCAAAGCTTTCCATTGTGGTTTATTGGAAATTTTGAGACAAAGTAACATGGGAATGAAGATGTACATGTATAAACATATGGAACAAGTGTAACGCACATGACATTAAGATACAAAAATGTATATTGACAAAAGCAGTTTTCATGGATGACCCACGTAAAAGGTCAAAATTACCTCAAATGTTTGTCCTTCTAAGTCCTTTGCATCACACCAGTTTCCCCATGGGTCTCGAACTCTTCGTCTTCTTGTGCGCTGCAATGAGAATAAAATAAACAAACAAACAAAAAGGTAACAAGGTTAACCTGTAGAAATCACAACACATTAATACACAAAATCAAAGCAATAATTATCTAAAACTCAATTTATCCACTTCAATATTATAATCCCTGATCATCAACGACTCACTGAACTTTATTAAATTACGCTCAATAGTTTGTATTTTACTTAGAAATACATCAGTTATTGTGAGCTCAGAGTAAAGCACTGGCAGCCAGTTAAGCATGCTATGGGCCAGGTGATGGAGGCAAAAGTATTGTTTGAAAACAAAAAAATCTATGATGATTTTCTGTACTTGCATTTCTTAATTTTCATTTCCATTCACCATTTAGAAGCTAAAATAACAGTACAAAAATATTTTTAAGATCAGAAAGAACCATCAAGGAATTGGCTTCCCTTTATATTTTGGCTTTAGAAAGCAGACTGTGAAGTTTGAATATAAATACTGAAAAACTGCAAAATTTGTTGACATTACTAATATCCAGTTTTGCAAACCTTAATACTGAGACCTTTAAAATAGATCAGTGACCAAAGGGCAATATGATCTGCATCATTTCTAAGTATCCTATTTGAAAACAACCTTTCTTAAGAGAGCAAATCTAGGCAGAAGCAGTTTGCAGCCTGAACATTGAGGAAAAATAGCTACTAGATCATTTACACTTTTTTCCACTTATTTTGCCTATTACCAACTTAACCTATATGCACAACTACCAAGACCATATTATAACTCTTATAAGGAGACTTACTGAATAACTTTTTAAAAAATAACTTATTTTTAAAAGAAGATTCACAAATTGTAAATTATTATAAAACTTGCTGATTCCAAGAATTAAAAAATAACAGTTATTCCAAAAAGTTGATTTTTTTTTTCTAGAGAGAGAAAGAGAAAAGAGAATCAATTTTATTTATTTTTTCAACTGGTTTTTGTTTCTTTGACACTTAGTTGTGTATGTGGTGCTGGGGTTTGAACCTGGGTCCTCAAGCATGCCTGGTAAGCACTCCACCACAGCACCACTGCCTCAGCCCCTAAAAGTTAATTCTTAAGAATTTTTGTAAGACACGGAAATAAAGAGAAAAACAGAACTGAACTGTATAGTTCTTTTATTGTTGTTGGATTTTGTTGGTGCGAGGCCTTGAGCCCTGGACCTCCAGTACACTAAGCAAGTGCTCTACCACAGAGTTACACCCGTAGCCCCTGGACCGTAAGTTTTAAAAGACACATTTCTAATTGAACCAAGCAGCCTGAGACCACTTTAGCAAAATATTATATGGCTTTGTATAATGTTTGCCAGTGAATTTTGAGTGTTTTAGTTTGTTTTGCATCATAAACCAACATGAAATTTAACAGAAGCTAGAAAACCAAATGTATGAGGTGAAGTGCAAGAGAAAACATTCTTCCACTAAATGGCCATTTGTTAAGCAGTTAAAGAGAAGTGGGCATACTTTACTAAACTGGGTAAGAAGCAATGTAGAGGAATTATTTAGAAAGAAGGCTATTTACCATAGATTGCAGACGCTGAGCAAGCTGGTAAGCTTCTACTGCATCTTTTCTGTCTCTGATTCGTACTTTATCAACTGGTTGTGGTCTATTATATACAGCTTGTTCTAATGGAGTTCAGGAAAGACATAACTATTATTTTGTGAAATTCATTTGTTAAATAGGAAGGCACATTTATACAGACTTTACCTGGGCACCAATGATTCTTATCCCACAATCATAATTTGATGTACTACTTTTAAGTTCTCAGATAAAAGTAAAGCTATAATTAAAAGAAAATTCCAGTAAAACGGAGCTATTTAGGAAAGCAGTAATTTGTTAATTTTTGATTAATGAGCTCATTTTGCTAACTTTGGCAGTCTAATACAAATCATTTTTCTTTCAACAGCTAAGGAAGCTAAAATGTCTTCATTTTCCTGAAAGCTAATTTTTAAAATCAGGGCTCCAGGCAAAACAAGTCACTAAAATGAAAACCAGACTCCAAAGCAGACTGCAAATTCTGTCTACATAAAATTAAATATTGCTGCAAGTTTCTGATTAGTTGTCTCACTTTCACAGATAAGAAACAGAACATACTCTTATTAAATCATGGGCTTTAAGATTCAAGTTATCTTATCACTATGCAAATATGCTATTAGCTTTCTTCAAGAAGTTTTTGTCATGTTAATTCAATTAAAGGATGGAATACATTTTGAAATATGCATATTCTTCAACTTAAATTTGAAAAAACCAGAGTGAAAAAACTTTCTTCCATTAAAATACTAATACACTTCTAACACATTTAAGTGTGGAGGCTCTTAAATAATTTCTTTGATTTAATCATTAATAGCATTTCTACCACAAATATAGTACAAGTTGAATAACCATTATCCTAAATGCTCAAGGCCAGAAGTACTTCAGATTTCATACTTTTTTCAGATTTTGGAATATTTGCATAGAAGTGCTCCCAATATCTGAAACTTTTGATGCACCGTGCTGGCCTCAATTTATATAAATTCAATGGTTATTTAGACTTATCATAAAATTATTTTACTTTTGTCTGACAAAGAACTATGTTCTTAAATTATTTCTATTAGTTTGATTAGTATTCCGTTAAAATTATACCTTAAGTTTTCATTGTAGATCAAAAGGAAACATAGGTTAATAGAAATTTGTTTTACAGCAAAATTTTAATTACATATTTATTCCATAATGTTATAGTACTTCTATGAATTCTATATACTTAAAACTACTTGAATTCTAATCATTGTGGAAACTAATGGGTGCTGTAAGGATAAAAAATTTGACTAAAAGATGTTGGACTTTTGTTTTTACCACATCCAAAATTGATTGCTCCTATCAACTCGAGGTATGTATGAATCCGTCCAATACAATTAACATCCCCACAGTTCTTCAGGCCAGGACGTACTGAAGTCTTATTTAAGTATTTCGGTTTGCATATCTCCCTAATTAAGAGACAGAAATATAATTATATTGAATAAATAAAAACACAAAAAAAGATTTCTGGGAAAAACTTTTAGTATGTGAAATACCTTAAAATTTTACCTATCTCAATGTATAAATATATATATATATATATATATATATATATATATATATATATATATATAAAATACCTAACCCAACTGTACAGTTTTCTGAAATAAAACATCTTTAAATGATGCAATAATTTTTACAAGTACTATTATTCGTTTCACAATTAAAAAAGTCATTAGATTCCAGTTACCAAGGACTTTTAAGCTTGCTTATTTATGTACTGATCCAAATTAAAATCTAAATCTTTGAAGTAAAAACAGCACTGATAGCATACTGAAAAGATTAAGTATTAAACTTATCCAATTTTTTTTTCAGTGATAGGAAATGAATCCAAGGTCTCACACATGCTAGACAAATATTCTACCACTAAGTTACACCTTCCCCTAGACTTTTCCTAATTTTTAACACATACTTAGGTTCATCTGCTCTGTCAAATATCTCTAATTATGGATATTTTATATTTACATTTTTATATTCATTCTTAATCATGAATCCAATAAATATTAAGTGCTTATTGAGTGGAAAACAGAAATAGATATTAAGGGGATTCCAAAGGAATTACTCTAAAGACTATTAAATAAGAGGTTTGTATAAAAAAAGCATATTCACTGAATATATTTAATATACCAAGATTGATAGCACTATTTAAAATTTAACAGTGAAAGAACTTAATAGTACTAACCAATTACTGAATGAATATTTATGCCAGATGCTGTACTGTAAGTTATACATCCTCAATGTACACAATGCTACAGGTACATTTTACTATTCCCATTTTAGAAATGAGGAAACATGAAGATTAGAATGATTAAAATACTGATTTAGGAAGCCACAGAATCAGTACTTAAGTACAGTATTCAGATAGATAACACAGCTATATCTAATTCAATCACTACTTTATTCTAAACATATTTATTTTGTGCCCTAGATATCAGGCACTGTTCTAGGATCTAGGGACACAAGAATGAAGAATATAAAGTTCCTGATCTCACAGACCTTACATTTCAGCGGGAAGACTACCAATAAACCAATGAACAATATATAATTTACATTGCCAGACAGCCACTGTACTAAAAAAGAAAAATGAAGGATAAAAGGATAGTGTGACAAGTAAGCATAGACAATTTTAGATAGAATATTTAAGGAAGGCCTCCCTAAACAGAGACCAAATTTACAATAAAAAAAA
>PVKS010030428.1:0-24419 GCA_004027875.1 Aplodontia rufa
CAGAGTCCTTTCTTCTCCCATTTTTCTGCTCTCTCTTACCCTTATCATGGTGACCCAGGGTGGAACTCTGTTCCGATGGGAAGGGCAGAGTCTTGTTCCAGCCTGATTCACCTGTGTGCTCATCTTCTTCCCGCAGAGGAAGTGGAAAGTGAGAAGTGGTACCTGTCTACAGACTTGCCTTCCACAACCATCAAGACGGAGCCAATCACCGAGGAGCCACCCTCAGGACTCGTTCCATCTGTCACTCTGACCATCACAGCCATTTCCACCCCATTTGAAAAGGAGGAACCTCCTCTGGAAATGAATCCTGGGGTATAATCAATTTTCTTTCATATAAACAGTTGAATCAAAAGATACAGATTCATTCTCCAATAAGACGCTTGTTCAAGTGGCTGTCTAACTGTGTATAGATGTATGTACACAGGAATATATCAAAGATATGTTCATTTGGAGTTGAGCATTGATTACATCACAACCTTTCAAAGCCTTGTCCATGCAAATTAATAGTGAAGCAGATTTTATATTTTTTTCTTTGATTACTGTGACAAAATAACAGATGAATATCTGGTAAAAATAAATAAATAAAAATCCTTATGGCATTGGTTTTAAAGCCAATGGAAGGGGAGAGGTTATAATGGTCTGACCCACGCCTTATAGTACTGTGGCTATTGGGAATGCCAGGCCCTGTATAATGTTTTACTTCCCTGGTATAGTGCTGAGTTGTGTTTATGCCATTCGGGAATCTTCTACCTACTGACTCATGTTGTGTTACCCATGGGAAATGTAAGAAATCAGGCATTTTTCCTTGCTTGCATGCATGTAGAGTGTTATCCTGCTCTACCTTCTCTCTGGGTGTTTCTGGTGTCTGATGATGGGCCAGCATCATGTTCTTGTATCTTCTTCCAGATGTTGGAGCCAGTCCTCACTTTCCTGAGTTCTAAGTGTGAGGTCATAGCAACGACCCCATTAGCAGTCATTAAGTCAGAGCTCCTGTGGGCAAGGTTTAGTGTCTTCCTGTTCTGGAAAAAGGAATGCAGAATCATAGAGGAACAAACATATGGCCATCTCCTTGTGTGGACGAGGGGCAGTGGACAGAAGGCCTCTGCAGCTGCCCTCTAGGATTGCTTTCTTTTTTTTAAAAATTTTTTTTTTAAGAGAGACAGTGAGAGAGACAGAGAAAGAGAGAAACAACTTTATTTAGTTTTTCACATGCCCTTAGTTGCTCCAACCACTCAGTTGTGTACGTGGTGCTGGGGTATGAACCCAGGTCCGCGTGCTTGCCAGGTAAGCGCCGAAACCACTGAGCCACCGCTCCAGCCCCTAGGATTGCTTTCTCAGCAGCTACCTGAGCCTCTGTGCTGGAGGGGCTACTAAGATCTGTATTAGCCCCCTTATTCATGAGATTTTGAATCCCTTGATTTAAGGATGGCTGTGACCAACATTGCTCCGAATTGTAGACTTTCTCCCTGAGTATTGGCTAGATAGCTTTTCTCTTTTCCCTGTGGGCATTTCATGGTTAGAGGTTGTCAGTCATTAGAAGTCCATGGAGTAGCGGTGGGGATTGGTGAAGTCTCTATTTCAGGACAGATGGGAGGTCTGTGGCCCTTAAAAATATTTTATGATAAAATGTCTTTAGATGACAACAAAAATGATAGAAGGAAGCACTGGTGGGGCAGGAGCAGTGGCTTCCCGGTTACGGCACTTGCCCGGCAGGCATGCGCAAGTACACAGGTTCAAACCCCAGCACCCGTGTACACAACTAAGTGTCAGAACAACGAAAGCCATGTGAAAAACTCAATAAAAATTGATTCTGTGTGTCTCTCTCACTGTCCTTCTCTCTTTAAAAAAAAAAGAAGAAAAAGAAGCAGCAGCACTGGTAAGGGAGCGAGGAGCTTTTCTTTTTACAGTGCTAGGATCCCATGGGCTGTAATGCCAGGCTGGGCAGTGAGGAGGGTAAGAGGAGAAGGTCTCCCTGTCAAAGAAGCAGCCCATGCCCTGCTGAGCGTCGGAGACAGAGGCTGGCCTGGAGGGAGACATGGTGAGACACCGCTCTCCTCCAGTTCTTCAAGGCTGTTCCTAGTTTTAAAAACGTGTGCTTGGAATTCTTCCTTCAGGTGGATTCCTCATGCCAGACGATTATTCCCAAGATCAAGCTGGAGCCTCATGAAGTGGATCAATTCCTAAACTTCTCTCCTAAGGAAGGTGCGTCCCTCCGCTGTGTTCTTCCAGTGCCCCCATGAGTACTCATAGTCTGAAAAGGAAGGGACCAGGGCAGGAGCACTGGATCAGTTGGTACCACAGGCGAAACTTGCTTTCTTACAAACCTACAGAAAGCTGAAGATTCTTTCCCCCTAAAAGCTCACATTGATTTCCAGTCAGTGTTAGCTTCTCTTTCTCTCCAAACCAGGATGATTTTTCAGACTTTATGTCAAACACTACATCATGGATGCAGGTGACCATACCCGCTGCCCTTTGCTCTCTTGGGGAGAACCTTCTATAGCCCCACAAATGCACAGCAGCCCATACAGGTGCTTGCTTAGCCAAAACAACTTGCTTCAATCCTCTGTAAAGTGAATTCATAACCTAGCTGCCTGGACAATGCTGTGTTTTTATGTATGTATGTATGTATGTATGTATGTATGTATCTATCTTTTATTTATACATACATACAAGGAATTGAACTCAGGGGTGCTTAACCACTGAGCCACATCCCCACCCCTTTTATTTATTTATTTTTTTAGTATCTATTTTGAGTCTTTCTAAGTTTTTTAGGGCTTTGCTAAGTTTCTGAGGCTGTCCTTGAAATTGTGATCCTCCTGCCTCAGCCTCCCAAGCTGCTGGGATTACAGGTGTTTGCCACCACACGTGGCACAATGCGGTGTTTCTGAATGTTGGCCTTAGATGGCAGCAGTTGCAAGGAGCCCTGTTCTCTTCGGGCTGCTCATGGCCCCCGGTAATTCTTGCCATCCGTTTAGAGCGAGGTACAGACTTGAGCCTGCTTTGCTTCTTTCTCTTTCTGCGTCACTTTCATTTGGACCTGTCCCCTCTTGGTTTTCCTATGAAACCTACAGGTGGGATCCTGGGTGCAGAGAGAACCTCCATACCTCGTGGAGCCTGGGAAGCTCAGCATCTTGCTTATGCAGGTGCCTCTGTGCAGCTCTGCGTCTCTCAGTTCTGTGCCACTGTTACGGTGTCACCTCCCTTTTCATTCTATTTAAAAAAATTATTAGTGCATAATATTGTACATAATACTGGGGTTCATTGTGATGTATTTTCCAGTGCACAAATGTAATTTGATTAATGCATGTTTAAAAATACAGTTCATTCTGTGCGTGACAAACAAGAGGTCAATACACATAATTGTCATAGAAAACGGGTTTGCACAACAGAACGCAAATGTGTGAGTGTTACACGTGAGCCCTTCTCAAGGACGTGCAGCCTGCTTCATTACATTAGGAACTAACTTGGGATTTGTTCTGTGACCATTGAATCCACATTATCTGCACTATCGGAAAGAAAGGGTTAAACTTTTAAAACAATATTGACTAGACTCGATATTGAGATATTCCTCCTTGGCACTGAATGATATAAAGTAACACCTTCCCGCTTTATATGCTGCTTTGAAGTAATTCCTTCTGTTTTTATGGCTTTTGTTATTACTCTGCTCTTTAAATTGATGTTTTAATACAGAAAGTGTCTTAACTGGAACAATGGATCCCATAGTGGCTTCCAAATCCAGGGTCACTGGAGGAGAAATATTTCAAGAACCAAGTAAATAACAGCCCTTCTTCATTATTCTGGGTAGAGAGATAAGGAAATCCAATATCCTTGAATACATCACAGTCTCTGGGCAGAGTAGCTTGCTGTCCCCAGCTCTTTCCATAACTGGGGAGCGGCATTTCAAATGGTGCTCAGGAATCGGATACTGAGGCACCTGTGGCCGGATCGGCAGCTCTGCATGAAAGATGAGACTCAGGCCCACTCCACCTGCTCTTCCCCTCGTCCTGCTTCTGCCTTTTGTGGGGTTCCCCCTGCTTGGAAAGGAGAACACCCTGAGAATAATTTGGAGTGTGCCAAGTGAGAAGGCAGGGTTGCTCCATGTCCTCTGGCTAGTGCTTGGGAACATGATAGCTGCGTGTGGAGCCTGTCTTAGGTTAGTCTGTTTCCTGGATTTTTTTCTTCTCCCAATCATGAAGTGCCATACAGTGTTCATGGCACTGGGAGAACTTTGGTGATCATTCATAGGACTCCTCCTTTTTAGCCAGGCACGTACATTTTAAGGCACACACTTAACCCACTGGCTGCCAGAGATGTGAGCAGTCTTGTTGGGAATAGCGTGTATATGATTATCTTAGAATATTCCTTAGCTTGAAGAGTACCTATAGACACTAAAATGCCCAGGGAGCTTTCATCAACTTTGGAAGAGAAAAATAAGTAGCACCTAGAAAAAAGGAGGATGTTGGAGAGAGAGAGGGACAGAGGGAGGGAGGGAGGGAGAGAGGTGAGGTGAGAGAAAGTTGTGAAAGAGAGAGAGAAGAAAGAATTGTGCTAGGGCTATTGGGGAGGAGGGGGTGACCCCGGATATTCAGGTCTCTTGTTAGGACAGCCGGCTTTCTGCCACTGCTTGCCATCTCTAAGGGCAGCTATGGGTGGAGTCCCTTTTCTCGGGTCAGTAGCTGTGGCTCAGAAAGGCCCTCCTGTCCACAGTGCTCGGGCAGTGCATATTTGAAGACAGTAAGAGGAGCTGAGCGCCAAGGCCTTGGCCCACTGCCCTGGGCTGAGCAAGCCCAGGTGTGTGTCAGGCACCCAGACTCCATACCCAGTCCAGAGCGGCTGCACTAAGGGCTGCTTGCCCTGGGCCCCAGGAGCAGCCAGGTGTGAAGGGCTCACAGGGGTTATCTCCCTTGGCCAGTAACAGTGGCTGGCACAATAGAAACGTCTGCTGTTCAGAAAAAGAGGGCAGGAGACCCGAGAGTGCCTGCCAGCCACCCTGGAGGTGCTACGTGACACCATCAGGACTCTGTGCGTCCTGTCAGAGCGCCATGCACCTCTTGAGGAAAGGCTTAGGGGAGACGGTGCCCTGCACCCCCATTTATTTTTTTCCTGAGCCTACTCATCTATCTAAAAGTAGATTCAGGGTCTTCTGAATGCATGACATCTGGATCTTGCCTGTGGGCCCCACCCTGCACAATCCTCCAGAGTCAAATGCGCTTTTCTCTAAGCAGCCCACAAAGGTGCTCAGGTCTTGCTGTATCTTAAAAACGACTTTCCTGGGGCTGGAGCGGTGGCTCAGCGGTTTCGGCGCTTGCCTGGCAAGCACGAGGACCTGGGTTCAAACCCCAGCACCACGTACACGACTAAGTGTTGGAGCAACTAAGGCCATGTGAAAAGCTAAATAAAGTTGTTTGTCTCTTTCTCTCTCTCTCTCTCACTGTCCCTCTCTTAAAAAAAAAAACAAAACAAAACTACTTTCTTTTAAAGTACATAATGCATTAACATGGTGCACAAATCCAGCTGTATAAGCGATCCAGAGAGCACAGTGGAAAGCCTTGTCAGCTCCCTGGCGCCGTCTACCCTGATTCCTCCCTGCCTGCCGGGCCACCTTGTGTTGGTGACTTGTGTGGACCACTAGTGTGGTCTGTATGTCAACCGAAGCAGATATGAGTCGGTGTCCTCTTCTTTGTCACACACAAGGGGGACTATTGTATACATGCTCTTGTCTGAATGCACCTGGGCGATGTCCCCAGGTCAGCATGTGGAGAGTCCTGCCCTCTGGGGTCCCCGGTTCTGCTGTGTGCATGTGTGTGGAGGACACAGCAACCCCCGGGCCCGCTCTGCCGCTGCTCTGTGAAAGATAAAGCTCCCTCGCTCTCTCTTTCAGCCTCCGTGGAGCACCTGCACTTACCACCAACCCCGCCCAGCAGTCACAGCAGTGACTCGGAGGGCAGCCTGAGCCCCAACCCACGCCTGCACCCCTTCGGCCTGCCGCAGACCCACGGTCCTGCCAGGGCCATGCCCCGGGGCCCCTCTGCTCTTTCCAGTTCTCCTCTTCTCACAGCTCCACATGTGAGTATATGGTGGGCTCTCTGGGGAGACAGGAATCCTCTCGGTTTGATTGTTACTCTTGTGATGAAGTTCCTGTTCAGTAGCTAATTGTCTTAGTCTGTTTTGTGTTGCTATAACACAAGACCCAAGACTGTAGGTTATAAAGAAAAGAGGTTGATTTTGGCTCACATCTGGCTGTAAAGCAGGGTGAGAAGGACCCTAAAGAATATTTTTTTTTTAAAAAGAGAGGGAAAGTGAAAGAGAGAAAAAGAGTCAGCTTTATTCAGTTTTTCATGTGGCCTTTGTTGCTCTGACACTTGGTTGTGTACGTGGTGCTGGGGTTTGAACTTGCATCCTCGTGCATGCCAGGCAGGTGCCGGAACCATTGAGCCACACCACTCCAGCCCCCTAAAGAACATTTTTAAAGTCATAAATCTCATCTTGCCATCACGCTTCTCTTCCTTTCCAGGTGCACACTTCTAGTTATTTTTTTTAATTGATGTGCTTATGTTGCGGAGCTGTAAGCATGAGGAATAAAAATTTTGTTCTTTTCTCCTCAAAATTATACCATAAATATTTAGTCAAGATAGAAATCCTGAATCACCATTCATGCCTCACACACATAAGGGCACTGTTTCCCAAATAAAAAGAAGGGATAATAATTAACGTTTTGTTGTGCTAGAAAGCGAACTGATTTCTATGAAGTCTTCATAATTATAGTCAACTTTTAAAAATTTCTAATGTTGTGACTAGCAAATGTGAACAAAGTGAAATGTTTAAAATGTCTTTATGAACCACCTATCAATTAACATAATTTTGAAAAGATGGGTTCATTTTCTCCCGGAAGTTCTGGATCTCTAGTCACCATTTTATATATAGCCATGACTGGGGACAAAGGAATTAACTCTCCCCACCCTTTCTTCGCCTCCTCAACTTGCACCTGAGTTTTTACTCCTTAGAGGTTACAGAATAGCTTTCCTCCTGTGTGACTGTGGTCCTCCGGGGAATCCAGGCTACATGTTCACTGAGGAAATCTTCCCAAGTCTTGTTCTTGCCCAACAGGCACCTTGTTTCCCTGTGACCTTCCTGTAGCGCGAAAGAGCTGGAGGTCAGGTGCTTGGCCTGGGCTTCCTCTAGAGCTCCTTTCCACTCTAGGAGGAGGCATCTGGGTCACCTTCCATAACACTGCCTTGGGCTTGGAATGGCCTCCTCTCTCTATGGACACCAGCCCCTTTCCTCTCCCCTGGAGCCTTCTCTTGTCACATAGACTCATACTTGTTCTCTTTCTCCAAATTTTCAACACGCCTGCAGTTAATCCTCAGTTTAGCATTTCATTGCCTTCATTCTTTCATGGGTGTGGATTCGACCTTGATTGTGAGCTACTTGAGAGACAGGGCTGAGTCCTCCAAGGCTTGGGGCCTACAGCTAATGTGCAGGGCCGACTCTGCATGACGGCATTCTATTCTGGGCTAAGCGAGATGAACTGCAGTTGTGTCTTCGTTGCTGATGGGGTCTGGAACTGTTGGAGCCAAACACCCATGGA
Source organism: Aplodontia rufa (assembly GCA_004027875.1). Classification (NCBI taxonomy): domain Eukaryota; kingdom Metazoa; phylum Chordata; class Mammalia; order Rodentia; family Aplodontiidae; genus Aplodontia; species Aplodontia rufa. Next base: position 7,589 of record PVKS010030428.1, read on the forward strand.
GAATACCTACAGGTGTATCTCTGGGACTTCAGGCCCCTGAGCTGTAAGTGGAGGTGAAGAGCTGCTGTGTGTCCAGAGCATGTATTGAGAAGGAGAAGAACATTCTTGCATCAAGTAGAACTCAGAGTGAATCGATTCTCACTCTGAGGCCTGGAGGTCCCCAGGGACGTGGTAAATGAATTCTATATTTTTATTTTCCACATGTTGGCTACTAGGACTTCTTGGGAAACAACAGTTGGAGGCCTCTTGACCCTCACCTTGAACTCTCATCCTGGGGTTCAAGCATGTGTGCCTGCAGTCCTCCTCACCCCATCAGGAGGTGACTACACAGCACACCCCACTTTCTTCTTTGACCCTCCTGCCCCTTGGTCTGCACAGAAGCTGCAGGGCTCAGGCCCCCTGGTCCTGACCGAGGAGGAGAAGAGGACCCTGATGGCTGAGGGCTACCCCATCCCCACCAAACTGCCCCTGACCAAATCAGAGGAGAAGGCCCTGAAGAAGATCCGGAGGAAGATCAAGAACAAGGTGAGCCCTTTAAACCTATGCCCTTCTCCCTTCCCAAGGGCCAGTGCTGGTCTGCACCATGGTGGGGACACAGGTTCAGCCCTTCCCTTGGGCAGGAGTACACCTACCACCAGCCGTCTTCCTCCATCCCCTTCCACGTGCACGCTTCTTGCTACCCGACAGTTCATTCAGGACCGGGAGAAGATATTAGAACCTCCATGTGAATTTCACTTTCTTGATGTACACATTATTTTTCCTCTAGTAGACAAGTATGTAATTTGTAAATAAATAAAGATGAATTCTTTGGGGTGTTTACGTTTTTTTTTTTCTTGCTAGAGGTTTGTAATAAAAAAGAATTTTGCAGTTCTTTGGGCTCTACCTGGGCTCAGCCTTCACCCAGGCGTAAGCCCTGCAGGGCTGAGCAGGACTGGTGAGGCCCAGGTTCATAACCAAGGCTCAGGCAGAGAAGGAGGGGAGGAGGAAAGAAGGAAGAAGGCAGAGGAAGGAGAGAGGTGGGCATCACCTTCAACCATGTGGAGCAACAGAGCTGAATCAGGGTGGAGGCAGGTGATTAGCTGGTGAGCTGCAGGCTAGACAGGGCGGGTAGCCTAAAAGGGGCGCAGGGCTTTGCCGATGTCTGTACTAGCGCCCCCTAGCGCCTCCTGTCTTCCATTCATTCACTGATGGTTTATTTACAGAGCTGGAAATTCATCCATTTCTCTCCCTCCTATTTCTCAGATTTCTGCTCAGGAAAGTAGGAGAAAGAAGAAAGAATACATGGACAGCCTGGAGAAAAAGTAAGTCTACTGACAACTGTGTTTATGGGGCAGTGGTCACAGAGAAAGGTGAGCCCGCAGGTCTTTGAGGCCACCTTCCTCCTTCCTTCTGCGACCTGGAGCCGCCTGTCTGTCGGCTGCGTCTCGCCTGCTCCCTAGTGGTCGTTAAGAGGAGACATTTCTAATATGTCAGGAAGTGAAAAGTGTGCCCAGGCTTAGGCGTTTGAGACAAATGTTTCCAGTCCTTCCTTGGAGACCTCCTTACAAACAAGGACCATTGTTCACCTTCTGGCTCATTCCCGGAACTCCGCAGAGGAGACACTAGTTCATGCTAGGGGTGACTAGGTTTTCCTGATAACGCTTGAAGCCACCCTTCCTTTTTCTGAAAAGCCGGGGATATTAGAAGGGCTTTTGGAAAATTATGAATTAAATACTGCTTATATTAGCCCTAGAAAATGTTCTCCAGTGGACAGACTAATGCCACTCTAAGATGGGAAGGTGACCCCAGACCCAGAGATGAGTCCTCCTGTGTATCTAGAGACAGGGGGCACTGGCTGGGTCTAGAAGTTCCTATTGAAAGTTAGTGTGCCTGCCCCCTGATTTAGGTGTTGGCCATTTAGCATCAAGTAGTCCAGGAATACATTCCATGGTTTTCTAAAGGCATCCAAAGTCAAGATATTTCCATGAAATTTCTCTACTGCCTTTTTGGGGCAGGCCGGCTCCAGCACCCAGATTCCTTGTCGTGGGCTCTCTCCTCCCTTTGCCCCCCTCCCAAGCCGCACGGTTTCATCTCAGTCCTTCCGTCCAGGAGAAGAGCCAGTGACTCCGGAGTCCTGTGGAACAGCAGACGAGAGTGAGGACAGTGGGGAGCAGGGCGAGGTAGCAGGGTGGTGCTCAGCTTCCATTACCGAGGTCCTTCTCACTCTACTCCTTCCGTTTCCCTCTTGTCCCCACCCCTCCTTCCAACTCCAGCTGGCTCAGCTCCGTCCCTCTCCTCCCTGGAGTGGCGGATCCCCCTCTTGCTTTTCCTGTCTACCTACCTTCACCCAAGATCCCGGTTGAGTGATTGTTGTGCAAAGAATAACCAGTTTCTTCTCCCTCTCCCTGTAGAGTGGAGTCTTGTTCAACTGAGAACTTGGAGCTTCGGAAGAAGGTGGAAGTTCTGGAGAACACCAACAGGTAAACGTCACCTGAGTGAGCTGGTTGAGCTGTTGGGCAGAAGGTGGGGAAGACACGGCAGAATCCAGAGCTGGAAAGTAGAGGAGAGTCCACTGAACATGTGGGTTTGCCAGGGTGCTCTGGACAACAAACCTACACCTGCCCCTTCCTGCTACGTGTGCCCCCGACATGAACATGCGCACATGCGAACATGCACACACTCATGCACAGGAGCACACATGTGCGCTCTCTCTCTCTCTCTCTCCTTTTCCTGAAAATTATAGATTTGATGGTGAGGCTGTGATCCTAACAAGGAAGTTAGAGGCTGGGAGGAGAATATAAACTTTAGAGGTAGACAAGGAGGCACTGGCCACTTAATTATCACCTGATTTTAGTAATTTATGGTGTCTATTAGTTTAAAAAGAGCTAGAAAACTATGTTTTTTAAAAATTAGTTTTTAAAAATTAATCAATGGATTATATTTCAAACCCATTTCAAAAAACTAACTATGGGACTGAATTAATGAATCCTTTTTGACACTTGTGCCAGGTACTGTTGTAAGCACTTTACAGATATTAACTCATTTAGCTCTCTGAGGTGATATTATTATTTTCTTCATTATGCAGAGGATGTAACAGATACTCAGAAAGGTTAGGTGACTTGCTCCAGCTGATAATAGAGCTGCATTCGCACTCAGTCTTGCACTAGAGCCTCTATATGGCAGAAGCACATTAAGACTTAACTCTGGCCTCTGGCCAGGCATGGTGGCACACACCTGTGAACCCAGCAGCTCGGGAGGTTGGGGCAGGAGGATTGCTAGTTTAAAGCCAGCCACAGCAACTTAGTGGGACCCTAAGGGCTGGGGATGTGGTTTAATGGTTGAATTCCCCTGGATTCAATCCCTTGTACAAAAAAAAAAAAAAAAAAGGCGTTTAGGGACGGGATAAGAAACTGGCTTTTGGGGAGTTTCATCCAGAATGTGTTTGTCCGCATGCTTGGTGCATATATGCTCTGAAAATGAGAGTGCATTAGTCAAGGAATCCTGTTGATTTAATGCTGTAGGTGCAACATACCTTACTAAGAAGATAAAAATGGGTTTGGGGACAGGTAAGAATGTTACACATTTTAGGGCTCAGCATTATTGCCTAGTAACAAATTTGCAAAAGTTAAGGGATCAGGTTAAAACTCTGCATGTTTGGAACAATAACATTACATTGATGCCCATTTCGTGAATCTCCTTAGTTTGCTGTTGGAATTGCTGGCTAGTGTGATCCTGAGTTAAAGCTCCTGTCCGTGGGAATATTGGACGTTGGGAGCCCGCTGAGGCCCCCTCTGCGTACTGGGAACATGAGCTCATGCAGCGGGCCAAGTGCAGTTCAACGCTAGTGCTCGGGTCACTAGCGTTGACCCAAAGGGAGGAAGCTCTCCCTGCTTCCGGTGGCACTGCGCTGGTCTGGTGGTTTCAGATGCCACAGCAGGATTGCAGTTCCCTCTCCGCGTCAGCCTCCCTTGTCTACCTCCCCCAGGGGGATTTCCTGAGTCTTTGCTTGTTCTCTGTGGCCTGCATGTCCATCCAGAGCCCACCGCCATCTCCATAGCATCCTCTGCAGATAGGAGTTCCTGGCACCTTTCCTGGCACATGTTGCTGTGGAAGCTGCCTGTTCATAAGTGGGACAAATTCCAGCTGTTGGGGTGAATGGGAAGAGGAAATCTATCAAAGATGCCTTTGGAAGCTCATCTTCCCTAGGGACTCCCGAGCTAGGCCTTCCCGTGGCCACATGGGGGCAGCAGAGGCACAGCGGGGTTGTGCTGAGCCACATGGGTGCCTGGGAGGGAGAAGAGCCCAAAGGCCACCTGAGCTGTGAAAGAGTCTGTCTTCTCCTCTCCAGGCTGAAGGTGCTGTGTCTTGTTTGTTTATTTATTCTTTGGTTATCTCAAACATTTTTATTTTTGTTTGTTGATTTAAATCAGATATCCAGATAAGGTCCATATGTTCAAACTGGGTTGATATGCCCATTACATACCATTTAATCATTTATCTGTAGGTTCTCCTGCCTATCTTTGCTTCTCTTTTGGTAAAGAGCTGGGTCATCCCATAGTCTCCAAGGTCTCAGTGTCCTTGTGTCGCCATTTAGCACAGTCCTGTGTTCACTATATAGACCATATTTGGTTTTGTTTTTCAGTTTTGGTGCAAATTCTTCATTCTTTCTTTTCATTCTTCCATCTGGGGGTACGCAGTGACTAGTGTTCTGCTCATTAGCAATTTCTAGCCATTGTCTATGTTAGGATTTGGAAACAGCTTTGTAAAATTCAGTCATTTCTTCTCATCTTAGCAGAGCACTTGCCTAAAGTAAAACTTTCCGTCAGTAATCAGAATGAGAGCGCAGACACCTCTATAAGGTGCTGATTTCATTTCCTCTGGATTTATACCCAGCAGTGACATTGCTGGTCATATTTTTTAATTTTGTTTTTATGTTTTTAAGAGAGTGAGAGAGGATCAGTTTTATTTATTTTTCCATTTGGTCTTTGTTTCTACGACACTTAGTTGTGTGTGTGGCGCTGGGGTTTGAACCCAGGTCCTTGCGCATGCCAGGCAAGTGCTCCAACTGCTGAGCCACTGCTCCAGCCCTTGCATTACCTTTCTGAGGAACTTCTGTACTGTTTTCTGCAGTGGTTCTACCAATTTATATTCTCATCAGCAATGCACAAGGGTTCCCTTTTCCCTTTACCCTTGCCAACACGCGTTATATCTTTTCTTTTTGACAGCAGCCATCCTGACTGTGTGGGGTGACATGTTGTGGTATTGACTTGCGTTTCTCCCATGATTAGTGATGATGGCCATTTTTACAGTTTCTATAGAAAATGTCCTTCAGGTCTTTTTCCCTTTTGCTATTGAGCTGTGAGTCCCTTATATATTTTGAATGTTAGCCCCCATGGTTTGCAGGGTTTGGTAAGTATTTTCCGTCAATCAGGCTGCCACTGCTTTTTGTCAAATGTTTCTTTTGCTTCTGAAGACACTTTTTAGTTTGATGAAGTCCCTCTTGTTTTTCACATTTTTAAAACTTAAGATATATAGATGTTACATGCCCATTGTAAAAGAATTTTTGAAAATATATTTTTTAAAAAAATCCAGTCCCTTTACTGACATCATTACATTTAGGGATATTTTATACGTATGTATTTATACTGTGCATATTCCTTTATTGAAAACTTTTTAATTTAACAAAAATACACTGGACATGGGCTGGAACAGTGGCTCAGCGGTTACAGCGGTTACAGCGTTTGCTTTGCATGTGCGAGTCCACAGGTTCGAACCCCAGCACCACGTACACAACGAAGTGAGAATACAGCAAAAGCCACATGAAAAACTAAATAAAAAATTGATTCTATCTTTCTCTCACACACACTGTCCCTCTCTCTTTAAAATAAAATACACTGGACATATTTTTCTATAAATATATTTCTACAGAAATTTAAAAAATCTCTCTCATAACTTCAGTGTCTGAATGTGACCAGGGCTAGCAAAGGCCACACGTTAGAAACATTTCTTTGTGGTTTTGTTTTATTTTTAGCTTTACTAAGATAAAATTGACAGATGAAAATCTCTGTTTTAAAGTGTACCGCGTCATGGTTTGATGTGTGTGTGCATTGGGAAATGAGCACAACTGATGGAGTTAGCACACCTGTTGCCTTGATTACTTTTATTAAAAAGTATTACTTGATTAATTTTATTAAATTAATTCTTCCTTAGGAATACATGACATTAGACTGTACCATAACACAGTTGTGAATGCATGGAGTATAACTTGTTCAAATTCAGTTCCTAATATTCCTCTTCCCCTCCCTACCCCCTTCCCTGTTCTTATTAGTTATACGCAACAATAGAATATATATGGATGTAAAGTAAAAGCAGGTAGTGTAACAAGTTCTAACTTCCCCTCCCTTCCTCCCATCCCTGTTCTTTCTAGATCTGTTCTCTCTTTCTTTTTGTTCTCTTCTTTTCTCCCTCCACCCTTCTTCTGTGCATGTGTAAGGCCTACCTTGTTAGCATAGTGTGTGTACAGCATCACACACTGTAGTCACCTGCAGTATGTCAGGTCCCCAGAACTTAACCATCCTACAGATGAAAGTTTGTTTTCTGACCAACGTCAGTCACCCCATTCCCCCCAGCCCCTGGCAACCACCTCTCCACTCTCCTCTTTCTGCGTTTGACTTAAAAAAAAAAAAAAAGTCCTACATATCACAATATGGTATCTGCCTTTCTCTGTCTGGAAGGACTTGTCTCTGTTCCCTAGAAGGCTGTGGGCCTCCACAGTGGCTCCTTGCAGTGGCCCTGTGTGTTCTTTCGCTCCTCCCTCTCTGAAACTTCTCCTGGTGGCAACCCTTTGCTGGTGGTTGTGGCTGACAATTGATTCCTTGTAGTCCTCCACAGATGATTGTAGCAGGAAGCTCCTGGGGTCATAATATCTAAGAGCAGTGGTTTGAAATCTGTTTCTACTTGAGAGGCAAATAAACAGAAGTGGAGCTGTTGTTGAAGCAGGGCCCATGGGCCTCCGGTCCTCCCTGTTTCCTGCCCAGGGCCTCCCTTTGCTCAGAGGATGCCACATTCACCAAAGTGACTATAGCATGAGTGCTGCCAATCCTTCACCCAAAAACCAGCTGCAGGGAGCCGCCATTTGGCGACTTGGGAAGGGGAGATTTGGGGGTGCTTAGTCACATCATGCCATGTGGTGACCCAGTGTTTGACCTGAGCACAGGGCTGGGCCGAGCGAACACACAGCTGTGTTTGTGCTTCTGTTGATGCTATTGCGTTTTTATCCTCTGGAGGCAGCTGGGCAGAAGTAGAAATAACTGCAGTACACGGACAGGATCTCGGTTCAGCAGAAGTGAGTTGGAGGCCTTGGGTGCCCTTATTTCATATGTGTGACGTGGCCAAAATGGCACATGGGCATTTCATCACTCATTAAATTACAATTTGCCTGGTTTTAGGCTACATCCCACAGGGGCTTTTCCACCTCTCCATATGAACCTTAGTGTGTGGATTATATCACTTGTAAATCCCTGTTTACAGTGGACTAAGCAGCAAGCTCCTGGCATGCGGCCAGTTCCCAGGGAGAAAGACCCTTTCCTCTGAGCTCAGGACACTGAAAGGGAACAGTCCAGCTAGGAAAGGAGCAAGTCCTCTTCGCCTTTCTTTCTCCAGCTTTGCCCCAGGAACCTCTCAGGGCAGAGCTGACAGGGCGTGGAAGCACCTGCTCACTTCCACTGCTGAGATGATCGACTAATTGCACTCCATCAAGAAATGTGTGAGATGGAAGTGAGATGCGTCCCAAGGGCTCTTCTTCCCGAGCTCGTCAGGAAATGCATTTTCACTTACCAGAGTGCTTGTGGTGCTTGGTGTCTTCTGCAGAATCCTAAGCTGGCCTTGATCTCTGAGCTGCCAGCTGTCTGGATGGCCCCACCTTTCCTTGTTCTTGAGATGCAGACCTTCATCCTGTTTGCATCCTTTTCTTCCACATAGTGACGCATGTTTCCTACGCAGCACAGCAGTGTTGGTGTGTGGCACAGTTTGCTCCATTCTGCACTTCTTTTTCTTGTGCTTCTAGAGGGCTGGGAGCTACATCCCTCTCCTCTAGCTTTCATTTATAGAATCCTAGGGGCTTTGAAATATGCTTTAGAGATCACGCATGCTTTAATTTATAGAATCGTAGGGGCTTAGAAATATGCTTTAGAGATCATGCATTTGACTGCCAATTATTTCACAGGAGGAGAGGCTGAGGCCCAGTGAAGTTGAAGTCATCTAAACCTTTAGAATGGGGGCTAGAACTCAGGAACTTATCTTTTAATCCAGTCCCTCCCTTGATTTCTTCTACTGCTGTGTCCCTCTCACTCTTGACCCAACTTTAGATGTGGACAACAGTGCCCAGTGCCCAGTGTTTTAGAGAGCCCTACTCTGGCTCTCTTCAACCCACATCTTTTTCCATGGGATGAGTAGTCAGCAGGACCAGGGATGTATTTGCCCAGATCTCTGCCTTGCTCCTTCTAGGCTGTGCCTTGGTACCCGAGATTCTTGAATTTGTTTACCACAGGGCCTTTGCCCATTCACAGGATCTGTCAGCTTGTACACCAAGTATTCTCTCTGAAGGGCAAACAAGGTGACCAGTGGGTACCTTTGAGGTCAATGAGGTGATGATAGACAGTTCTTTGTGAAAGCTGTGTTTGGAGTTTGAACTTGAGCAGGTGTGTGCATGAAATCCTTCCCAGAATGTCAGGTCTGAAATTCAGTTTCACCTTATTTAGAGAAGACATGAGATTCCTAGGTCCAAGAAAGAGGGCTTTATCGCTCAACCCAGAAGGCAGTGTTTATATCGGTTCTTCTTGCCCTCGAATTCCAGGATAGATCCAGGTGGGTGCTGTGTATTCAGTGGGGAAATGGCCTGAGCTCGGAGAATTCGCTCCTTTTATAGCAGTTACTAAATAAGCCTGCTTTTTTTTGCCCAAGGGAGACATTACTTCATTTCTCCAGGTTACAGCTTCATAATAGTTCTTGAGAAGTGGCCCATATAAATACAGGGGCTTTGGTCTTGGCATCCCCAGCAGAACAGCTCCTCTGCTTCTCATGATGTCTTGTCTTAGCATCACATATCCTCTTTAGGGAGGATGGTCTGTCCTCTGTGGTATGGGACAGAGCCAGGGATGGGAAGAGAAGGGGACCAGTGCTGCTGCCTGGGGTGGTTCTGTGTGCCCCAGCAACATTACAGGGAGGAACCCTGGGGAGTCCTGAGAGGGAGTTGCAAGCAACAGGTGTTGAGAGTCCCCTAGGACAGTTTGCCTGGCTCAGAGTAGGGTGAGAGGATATGTGACTTGTGACTTCTGCTAGACTCCACAGAAGAAGGAGCGTGCCTGTATTGCCAGCCACCTCTATTGTGATCAGAAATAAGAATTGCTTAATTTTCCTGTTCGACCTTCCTTTTAGCTAGAGCCCTTCTCTCCGACACTCCATGTGATTCCTGACACAGGTCTTTCCAGCTAAGTGTGTGGGGCTTGACTGCGTTCTGGCCCTTCTGGTTGGTTGAGTCTGCACACTTGTGTCCTTTGCACTGGGCTTGTAGATTGCGCAGTTGTGTCTTTTGTACTGGGCTTGTAGATTGTGCAGTTGTGACCTTAGCACTGGGCTTGTAGATTGTGCAGTTGTGTCCTTTGCACTGGGCTTGTAGATTGCGCGCTTGTGTCCTTTGCACTGGGCTTGTAGATTGCGCACTTGTGTCCTTTGCACTGGGCTTGTAGATTGCGCGCTTGTGTCCTTTGCACTGGGCTTGTAGATTGCGCACTTGTGTCCTTTGCACTGGGCTTGTAGATTGCGCACTTGTGTCCTTTGCACTGGGCTTGTAGATTGCGCACTTGTGTCCTTTGCACTGGGCTTGTAGATTTATCCCTGCACACTTTAATGGCGTTCTGTTTGTGAGTTCTTTGTACCTCTTTGAGATTGACAGTGGCTCCCTGCCATACACGGCGAAGCCTCCAAGGGCAGATGAACGGCCACAGTTATTTTTCTGTAGGCTTTTATCTTGCTTTAATCCACTTTTCATTTTTTCTATTTTCTCCAACTTCTTTTTTGTAAGGATATAATTTTTCTTTTCAGGGGGAAATATTTTAACTTCAGAGCTGCTGGGGACTAAATTGAGTTCCCGAGAGAGATTAGAGAGGCATTGTAGTGTAACTTAGTTGTAAAGTTAGAAATTCCATCAACCAGGACATATTCTAGAATTCACTTGTGTGTGTTCCTGGGCTAGGAGGTGACATAGTAAAGCAGAATGCCCTCTGGACTCTTCAAGAGAAATAAACCTCCTGTAATGTAGAAATCACTCAGAAAGAAAAACAGGGACACTTCATATTTTTTTTTCCTTTTCATTTGGGTCAGAGAATCTCATAAATATCCTTCAAGTTTTAAGCTAAAGATGATTAAACAAATAGGTCCAAACTCAAAGTTCAAGGGTTTTAGCTTATACAGTTGTCTTCTGTATATGTAACACTCAGGATTTAAAGGTTTTTGAGATAGTTCGTGATTCTTCCTAAATATCTTCACAGAGTGTGTAGAATTGCTAATTATTAGCATCACATCCTCCCTCCTCCCCACCCTTTAAGGTAGATGTTTCAACATTCGGACACTCCGTGCCAGCCCTTGGAACTTTCTGGAAACTAGCTCTAGATGATGGGCTGGGGCAGGATGGGGACGGATTCAGTGGGATTTCACCTCAGAAGGACATGGATGTTGTATTCTATCATGAGGCCATCTGATATTCACTGGTATATTTTGTGTGTGTATATGTATACTATATAAATGGTAGAATTTTTTGATTGTGTAATTATTTTATATTCATTTCATATAAATGATATACCAGTCACATCATATGAATATATATACACATATATTATACAGTTAATATAAATATGTATATATATCTAGTATATATATATGTACACATATATATCACACAGCTAATTAATGTATATATTTCACCAATTAATATTTGTTTCCTAGATATGATGCCCTCTGATACTGCATATTCTATTTAGGTCCATTTCATTAAAAAGATACACCAGTCACAACCAATGAATTTCACCACTCAATCATAGCTCATAATTAGGAATTGGGAAATTACTGTTCTAGGTACTTCTGTAAGGATTTGATCAAGTTCCTTCATCTCTGAAAGAGGATGATTAACCCAGAGAGTGGTTTACATACCCAAGTATGTGCACGCACACCATTGTCCAAGATCCATTTCCGAGTAAGATGTTCTAAGATGTTCTGGAAAGTTTGTCTGCAGAGAGGCCCAGGTTGAAGCTCCCAACACAGCAAGTAATTGGGAGCTATCAGTTTATTCTTCTTCCTGGGTCCTGGTTTCAGACTCCAGTGAGAAATTAGGTACCTGAGTGTTCAAACCACCACCTGCAATAGCTGTATGATTGTTCTCACTGCCGTGTGCTCTTTCCCTCTTGTAAATAAAGGAAATAGAAGGAAACAAAATTACACCGAATACAAAGATGACGAATGAGGCTGTTGATACATTTCCCGGTTATTGTAAGATTGTGTCTCGGGCTCTTCTGTGCTTTTGAATGCTTTGCTCAATTTCCTCTGATATGCCTCACAAAATATAGGGTGCTGCTTTATTTTGGGCAAGACTGGAAGCTTCCTTTGACTGCTCTTTTGGAAGGAACTATATGAAGATAGCCACTAAGTTTATTTTTACCTCTCACCATCGGACAGAATCCACATTTTCAATCAAGTGTTGGACACTTCAATTTAACGAGTTGTGAAAAATCTGTTGGCCCAGATAAATGTGTGCTAAGAGTATTCCTTTCTCTAAATTAAGACCTTGCTCCCAGAAGCCCAAGAATTCATTAAACTATAATTAGCCATGATCACTGATGATTTAAAATACAACAATAAAGGGGAAGTTTATATTGAGCTTTGGAGGCACCATTGGGTCTGTCCTATAGGTGACTCTTTATAGCTTTAGTTTTAAAATAATTTTTCCGTTTCATCTGACGTCTGCCTTTTCTCCAGCCAGCCCTTCGTGTAAGCTGTCATTTGAGTCCTCAGTGCTGCAGGCAGTGACATCTGTCCCCGTGGCATTAGAGAAAATACCCCATCAGTGCGCACGAGCGTATTAGTTATAAGGTCACACAGCTTTCCAGTAAAAAGGACTCGCTTTGTCTGTCGTGGGTGAATAGAGACAGCAAGCGTTTTTCAAAGGTGTATGTGCTTCATCAAACCCAGAGTGCTCCAGGTGGGACTATTCTCCCATTGTCCCTTTAGCTGATAATGTCAAGGAAATGATCTTTGATCACCTGCCTAATCTCAGGATTGAAGTAAGTCCACAAGAGCCATCCGCCCGCAGTTCTGAGGTCCAAGCCCAGGTCTCTCTGCCTTTAGAGGCCATCTTCATCTTCTGCTATCTGTGCACCAGTTTAACAATGCTAAAGCCATGACGTCTATTTTTTGGGTGTCTGATAAAGGGACTGTCTTAATCTTTCCATTTGTCTAAATAAAGCCTCAATTTGACTTTTAAAGCAGGGTGAGGAATACCTCAGATTCTTTTTTCTATCACCTGCATTTTATCTTTGGTTATATCTAAAGATGTACCACAAAATGTGCATTTTCCCTTATGGTTTTTATTTGTGCTGTTGTCACTAAAATCTTGATATTTCTCATTGCCATTGGGCCGGGTTTTATCTCTCCCTTCTCTGTGGCTTGGTCCTTTTTTTTTTTTTTAAGGGAGAAGGACAGTGAGAGAGAGAGAGAGAGAGAATCAATTTTATTGAGTTTTTCACTTGACTTTGGATGCTCCGACGCTTAGTTGTGTACGTGGTGCTGAGGTTTGAACCAGTGCACTTGTGCATGCCAGGCAAGTGCTGTAACCACTGAGCCACTGCTTCAGCCCTGGCTTTGTCCTTTTTAATAGTAATGTTTTCATATCTAATGGTGGACACATCTCTTCATTGGACTGTTGTCAGTATGATGTTACTGTGATTGAATTTAAGAAAAATCTACTTAACTAAGCTGCATTTTGTAATTGATTTTATTAGGTGATTGATTAGGGCACTGTGCTGTGCCATATTAGAGAAAGTGCTCAAGCAGCAGAGACAGTGTTCATTGCCATCTTAGTCTTCCACTTCCTGGTTATGTGACTTTAAGATAGTTATTTAGTATTTTAGTATATACAGTTCCTAGAACTCAATCACTGTTAATTTCTTATGATGAAAGCCAATGTGTTTTTTGGTTTGGTATGAATGCATACAAATCGCCTAAAGTTTATTGGATCCTAGCAACATATTTAGTTGTCTGGGATAGACGAGTTAATCCATTTCACTCTGGTTGCTGATTGTTGGGCCCTTTGCTGAGTGGTTCTTTCTGCTGTCAGACTGGTGTACCCTCACCCACCCGAGTGGGAGAAGCAGCAGCACACAGCACAGATTCACCAAAATTCCCGACTAAAAATATGGGTTTGAAATGGCGTGTTTGCTCATCTTAGAAAGCTGGATGATAAACTGTTAGAAATCAGGGATCATCGCGCAGCCGTTTTCATCTGCAGTGGATTCAGCAGATAATCATCTTTGAGTTCGGAACAGATGCGCTGGGAATACCAAGTTAGTAAGCACAGAGCCTTTCCCGCTCCCTCCAGACAGACTTAAATGCCCTCCTTCCAAATTCGTAGCATTTTGCTCCTGTAACTGGGTGGTGTGGGGCAGTCGGGGGAGTCCCTCCTTGAACCTCAGTCCTGTATCTGGACTTCGGTGTACCTGCCTGTTAAAGTCTGCTGTTAGGAAAGACGATGGCTACTCCCAGGAGACTCTTCTCAGCCAGCAGTCAACCAGAAATCAGAAGAGGGGTGTAATTCCGAATATTGTGTGGGATTCTAAGCAGTTCACGCTCTGAAAAGCTGCAAAGAACTGGGGCTGGGCAGAGAGGAAGCCTAGGATGTTTGCAGGTCAACAGGGGCCTGTTGGTAAAAAATAGAAATGGTGGTTGCATTTCAAAACCTTAAGATTTTGGAGCCAAAAAAAATTATCAGGGCTCTGGTGCCATCTGAAGGTCCATGTCACAGAGGGCTGGAAGGGGAGAGCTAACCAGCTCCTGCACAGAGCTCTGCTAAGCCTCAGCACCTGCCACCAGCACACGGGCCACAGGCATGCCCAGGGCGCAGTGGAGGTGCCCAGCACAAGGGCAGTCATCACTCCAGAAGGGGCTATCCAGAACCAAGGAGGCAGGGAGGCCCTTTTCCCTAGTTCAGCAGGCAGCCAAGCCCTTTTGAAGGTGGCCAGCATCTGAAAGAAAAGAGCTTGTGCCATGTGGTCTCATCTGTGGACTCACTTGTGTATCTGTCCCCAGATTTCCAGAAACACCAGCCAGAAGAACCCAACAAGGGCTTTGTGGTTGGTGTTATGCATGGCAGCCAGTCCAGCATGTGGTGTGGCCAGCAGAGTCTAAGTGCTGTGAGGATGAATGCTCACTGGGGAGAGGCTGTGCAGCAGATGACTCTGCTCTTAGTTTGGAGAGGTAGCTCTGCTGATGTGCACAGGGAGGTGTTCAGGGAATGCCCTGGGGACAGAGAGAAAAGGTTGGATGTGGGGGAAAAGGTGCTGCATCATGGGATCAATAGTTGCAAACTTTTTCTCTGAGTGGAATTTGTTTATTTTTTGTACATTTTTTGAGGTGCTGGGGATCAAGCCAGGAGCTTTGCACATGATAGGGGAGTGCTGCACCACCTAGCTATATCCCCAGCCCTTTTAAGTGCATTTTAAAGTAATCATGCTATCAGTATTTCCCAACATACAGAATGCTTATCAAGAATATGTTACCTGAATACATATAATCATAAGTTAAGTCTAAACTGCATGTGATCATACTTTCCTATAATCAAAACCAAAACATGTACAATTAAGTACAGAAAAAGAGCTCTACATTAATAGAATTTACATTAATGAAATCACTTAATAGGATGAATTATTTTGCTTTGCTTATTAAAATTACAGAGCAAAAACGCAGTGTATGTGGGATCACTCAGGGCTTTTAAAATTTAATTTAATTTACTTTTTAGAATTCATTCAACATAGTCTTATATTCAGTGCTTTTTAAGTTAAGAAAACTTTAGATACACATGCTGCTCAAATTATTCTCCCCATTCTTATCCATTTAAATTGCAAAAGAAAAACCTTTCTCTTAGCCAACCTGTCCCCTGGATTTGCTTGAATTGGAAGAACTTATTTAATTGCTACCTGCCAAGGGAGACGTTTCAGACCATGGGAAGCCCTGCTTGTATTTCCAGCACTTGAAAGCTCTTCAGATGGTAGACGAGATGAGAAGCAAGTTAGCTGCAAGAGCCCAGATTTCTGCAAGCAAGTGGTTTGCTGATGTTTTCCAGTGAGCTTGGGTGGCTCTCTAACATTACATCACTGCATGAATTTTCTGAAAATCTTCACAACCCAGGAAAACACATCTGCAAAGCAAAATTTTTCCACTTTGCCATGTGCATCAACTTGAGGAACGAGACTCATGAGGGCGAGGAGGGGCCTCAGCTCTTTACATTGCTCATGCAGAATTCACTCAGGGACTCTAATGCAGAAGGGTGTACCGTCAGATCCCTGTCTGTGCCTTGTCATGTTCAGCATTTGCAAAGAGTCACAATCTGCTCCTTCTATGTCCTGATGTCACACACAATGGTGCACAGACTGCTATCTCATCCCCAAACCTTTTAAAGAGGATGCACGGTTGTCCGATTTTTATTTATCTGCTCCTGTTCTGTTTTTCCTGGGAGGAAGAGGAGCGTGTTGGAGGCTGCTTTCTGAGATCCCTGGCTCTGAGCCTGAGAGTCTAGTGAAGCAGGCTCTTTGGTATTTTGGTTTCATTTCCTAGCATGGAGCTGCTGTGAGCCCCGGAGAACCAACCTCAGGCTTCAGGTGCAATGGCTGTTTGCATCCCTGACCTTCAGCAGAGCTGCTCCTGTTTGTCCTCACCCTCTCTCTCCTTCCCTGTGCTGTCCTAATGTCTGCTGCTCAGCAGGTCACAGCCGCCAGCCCTCCGCTTGTTCTCTGCTGGTCATTGTCCTCTCTGCTTCACTATTCTCCTTATGTTTTCATCAATGTTTCTGATACCTTAATTAAGTGATCCTGCTTTTAATCACTCCTGTCCTAGTCCATTAAGGCTGGTGTAAAAAACACCATGAACTGAGGACTTATAAAAAACAGATATCTATTGCTCGCAGCTCTGGAAATACGATCCAAGTTCAAGGTGCAGCAGATTTGGTGTCTGGTGAGGACAGATTTCCTGGTTCATAGAAGCTGTCTTCTAGTTGTATCCACACTTGGTGGAAGGGAAGAGCACTTGTCTTTTTGTCCCCTTATGAAAGCAGTAATCCCACTCCAGGGCTCCACCCTCAGGACCTAATCACTCCCAAAGGCCCCACTCTTAATTCCATCACATTCATCAGACCAAATATTTTTTTTGCAGGTGTACGAGGGCAACACGCCTTCAGACCATAGTATTCATCCTAACCAAGTGTTCACTTTTCTTTGTAAATACAAGTTATAGCTTATCAGGGATCGTTTGGGGTGATTCTCCTCTTACTCAGAACAGAACAAAATGATAAGGCATTGAGAATGATTCTGAGGTTCAGCAAGTTCTGAGACAGCGGTACTAGCAGGTACTGGCATCCATATCGTCTCTTGGAGGAATCTGTCCCTCAGAACTCTGTTTAAAGCCAGGCATGGTGGTGCACACCTGTAATCCCAGCAGCTTGGGAGGCTGAAGCTGGAGGATCACAAGTTTGAGGCCAGCCTTAGCAACTTAGCAGCTAGTGAAACCCTGCCTCAAAATTAAAAAAAAAAAAAAA
>PVKS010030429.1:7995-24506 GCA_004027875.1 Aplodontia rufa
GAAAATATTCAGTCCTTATTTCTAGAATTAGGGAAGCAAACTCTAACTATATAAAAATTCTTCCATTTTATTAGTAAATACATTATCACATTAATTTAAATGATACAATTTTCCCTTATAATTGAACTGATCAGTCATACCAAGTTTAAAAATGTAAGAAATGTTCACTCATGGATTGAACTCCCTCCTCTCCTCCTCTCTCTACTCAAACTCAATACCAGAACATCTTTGTTGAAATGATGCTTAGTCTCCACATTTATTTCACACTGACCAGGATCTCAAACTTGCCATCATACAGAACTTGTGGCAAAACCAAAGCTTACTTGTCTTAAAGTCCAGTCATCTATAACTTCAAAAAGTTCTGCCTAATGTTCTCCTCATAAGTTTAGTTCTGAAATATATTATAATGTGATGGACACAGGCAAGTAGATGAGGAGAGTTTTATTACTACAGAAAATCAATCACTTGAGGGACCAATGGAATTGTGGCAGCTTCCACAGCGAAGTAAATTGTATATCCCCCACAGCCTAAGGAAAATTTTACAGATATCAAAGTCCTTTGGGTACAGATCTGGAGAGAAAGTAAAAAAGAAAGTTTGATCTCTTCCTACAATGTTCCTTGAGCCTCTCTGATGGTTTAGAAGGATCCCAAATCATCAGTGCCTCAATCCCTAACTCAGCATGCCTATCTCTATGAAGATACTGATTCTACCTAAGGTTAACCTTTGGGTAGAAGGGTAAGTCTGCTCACTAGCTATGTGGCTAAAACTAATTTCCAAAGCACATTGATCCTCTTTTGGAAACAATGGCTGGGCAGAAAAGTATATTGATGAAAAAGTAAAGAACTTTTGTGAATATATTTGTATTACTAAGTTAAGGATCTAGACCAGTGCAACATGGTAGTAAAGATTAATCATCACCTGAGTGCAAGACAAACTTGAAGAGTAATATTTTGACAACAGTATTGAAGCAGTATAGGATGTCCTTCCCCTGTATCACACTTGTGAGAATTGTCTTTCTTGGACTAAAGGAAACATTTATCATCTTGGGAACCTCAAGAACAATGATTTTGAAGTCTATCTAATTCCCATAGGAAAGAAACAAGATTTCCTGCCAAACGTGGCCTTTTAATTCTCAAGTATTTTTTTGAAATATCATATATGTGACTCTAGTTATATCTGAAACCCTGGGGTTTTACTTGGAAAGAGATGGATGCTACTGGGATTTCTATAGATATATACGTTCAAAGTCCTGGAGTAGGGCTTTGTAGTGTTGGTTTGTGATGGAGCACTTGCAGAATTTGCCTGAGTCCCTACAGTTAAACCCCAGCTTCTCAAAAGGAAACAAAACCCTCAGACATTCCTACACACATTGCTGGTTCTCATGTTTCCAATTTTTGCTAGTTCTTTTGAATTCTTGGTGTCATGGTTTGCCTTTCCCTAAATACTAGAGCTCATCAGAAACTTTGCCTGATGTTGAAGTAGTTATCATTGTAATGATTGCTTCATACATTAAACATTAACTAGCATCTCATGTAAACACTTACAGATTATCACCATTATCAACAGCATAAGATAATGCAGTCAGACCCCAGCAATCTTCAGACAAGACTTCAACACCTTGCTGAAGAAGAAGCCTGATGATATTTTTTGATTTATGTCTTGCAGCAAGCATGAGGGCTGTTCTAAAAGAGCAGAGGGATAGTTTCACCTTTAGGAATGATAATGAAATTAGCTATTCTTGTTTATATTAACAGTCTCATGTCCTTCCTGACTCAGGAATGTTTATTATTTACCCATGCGAACAGACATAAGCCTCTGGAGTGCTCAAATATTCATCTTTCAAGATTAAATCCAAGGCTCAAATTAAAGAACGAAAAGGCAGTCTCTTCTCCTTCTCAGGTAATACATTATAGAATGTAATTTTTTTTTTTTTTGCAAGAGAGAAACAGAGAGAGAGAGAGAGAGAGAGACAGAGAGATAGAAAATCAATTGTATTTAGACTCCATTAAGTCTGAGACTCCATTAAATACATGGTGCTAGGGTTTTAACTTGTGTACATGCACATGACAGGCAAGCAACACAAAAACTAAACCAACACCGCAGCAATAGAATTTAATGTATTAAGGCACTTTGTTCAGGTCAATTATTTGCAATATAAATGAAGATAAGGGAACAGTTATCTATTAATTCCCTTGGCTAAGCTGATAGACTGCAATTCATATTCCATGGAAAGTGAAATGACTAAAACTGACCTTCAGGATTCAAACAAAATATTGATATTAGTGCTATTAATATTATTACATTTTTAATATGAAAAAATAATACCAATTATTTTTATTATGGCTAATTATTTATTTATTAGAAGTGTTAAATTTGAAGAGGGTGACGGGCGGTGTGTGCGCGCTTTATGGCTCTATTCAGCTGAACACTCTATTTTCAGCTTACTACTAAATCCACCTTAAGTTTTTAGTTTCATAAAAGCTATCGTGGGATTTTCTAATATTATAAAATGTAGCCCATTTCTTTCCGCCTTATAGGCTACACCTTGATCTAACGTTTTAATGTCAAATACTCCTGCTTACTACTGGCCCTTGTGAGGATTTGCTGAAGATGGCGGTATATAGACTGATTTAGCAAAAGTGCAATTATTCTATAATACTAATAATATTATAATACTGATCATATTAAGTTGCACTTGTTAAGCCTGTACTATGCAATAAACTAAATGCTACTGCATAAAATCTTGCCACCTCCCTTTTTGTATACATTATTCTCTGTTTTGCATCAAGATATATGTTTGATCGCAGGTAATATTCCCAAGGTAACACAATTAAGAGGGAAAGAGCTCACCAGAAAAATAACTCACAATTAAGATCATCCTTTGATGAATGTAAAGCCTACTTGTATTTCTATCAAATAACTATGAATTACCATGAGGGAAAAATATGATTACTCAGTTAATGCTTTTTTTCTTAACTCTGCTATGTGAATTCATATAATTTCTGGATATATTACAAATCATAAAGATGTTTGAACTTCATAAGCTAATAGCAGTCAATAGTTATTTAGAGATACCCAGATGTCAATATTATTCAGGAATAACATTCAAAACACAAAATTATTTTCAACTCTGATTCATGCTTAATGAGGAATGTGAAGGCAAAGACAAAATAAGATATTTGAAAATTAGAAGAAAAGGATAGGAAATTCATTATTGAATCTAAAACCATAATAAACTTCTTACTGCACAAAACCCATGAAAATGATATGAAATCCCTTAGGATTACAGAAAAATGCATAGCCAATTAATTAGATTATAAATAATAAACCGCATCCGTCATTGTAATGGAATATGAATCCTACTGTATAATGTCTATGTTAACCACACTTAATAATTGGTTGAACACATGCTTCATGTCAAAACTGTTTACTTTGTTGTGAGCATTAAAGGTAGTTTTTTTCTTTCCATGAATTTAATATTTCTGACTTATGGAATTGTCACCACTCCACATGACCACTAAGGTTTATAAAAGAAGTAGAGTAAAGGACTGTACCTTCCATAATTATCAACTGAATGCATATTTGCTCTATTCTCTACTAAAAACTTTGCCATGCACTGTCTGTTTTCCATCAGAGCAAGTAAAAGTGGTGTGAGGCCCTCCTGTAGCAAAGCAGAAACATTTTAGATTCACACAATTGGATAATTTCAATTGAATTGAAAGACTTGTAAATGAAAATGTGAATATGAACTTAAGTACAAACAGAAAACATAGCTTTCACCTTAGAAATGCATTTAGAGAAGGGCTGTTCCTTTGCTTTGAGACAGTCCTTTCCTCTCCACAGTGTAAAGATGAAAATCAGCCTTGTCCACAACGCACATCAAATTTTGAGCGATTCCAAGAGACTTGGCTTCCACCACAGCATTCATCCTAGTACTTAGGAAAATATATTGCTCCCCACCTAAACCAAGATGTGATTGAAGGAAGGGTTGCATCCTTAACCTAGATAGCCCTGAACCCAAAAATACATTGAAAAGGGTTATTTGTTCTGTTGATTGAATGGGCTAAATACTCATCTCAAGAGCAGGGTTTCTTACTGTATATTCCAAAGCATATTTATTTTTCCAGAAGTATTTTCTCCCAAATGTAAAATTTCTTGATCAAAACTTACTGTAATATTTTCATGGTGCATTCTATATCCAGTGTGAAAGAGAACTTTTGAAATTTGTTTGGTCCATAGATGGTAACATTTTTTCTGATGGTAATCACTAATAATACAGGAATTAGGATGCCACGATATACATTTGAAAACTTTTTAATAATGTGGAGTTTCCTCTCAGGTCAGGGAAGAAATGACATTCTTATTTACAATGATAAACCATTGTAAATCATGCCCACTTGATTTTTGAGATATTTTTATTCAGGTTCCAATTTAGTTTCCAAATCCAGTTATTAAATTTGATGAGAACTGTCAGTCAGAAACAAAAATAACATTGTTGACTAATAAAAAAATTCATTCTGATCCATGTGGCTTATTTTAACCATAATGAAAGTCACTAAATCACTTGAAGTTTTCAGAGACAATAGTGAAGATAAAGATGTCATATTGAAGAAAAATGGACATAGTTCATTCAATTCCAAATAGGATTGTGCTAATAAGGCTTAAATATACTCATATGGGAAGAAGAGGGAGTCACATCCACAAGGCCAGCCCTGGCACCACGGTGAGACACTGTCTCAATATCAAACAGGCAAAGAACTGGTGATCTCGCAAGTGCTACAAAATTGTTGGGTATATTTCCTGTACCACGCACACACACTCAAACAAAAATGATTTAAAGCATATTTCCAAGGACTGTTATTCTCTCCTGGGTTGTTTCACTCTAATTAGAAAGTCATAAAGGAAAAGCTTATTTCAAAAAGAAAAAGTGAGCATTAAAATATTTCTGGTGTCCTTCACATTTGGATCTGCACCATGCTCCAGCAGAATCCTGGTGCATTCTTCTTCCTGGCACTGCGCAGCCTGTCAGTATGGCACCAATGAGAGATTATCAAATCAAAGAAATTGAGATGTAGAGACCACAGCCTTCAACAACTAGCCACACTTGAAAGAAATGTATTTTCTTTCAAAGAATATAAATCAAATCAATCCCTTAATGAAAACTTCAAGAACCATCTACCTTAATCAGAATGGTGCTGTTGTCACTGTCACAGACATTTATGTTGCATTCCATTTGAATCAGGAATGTCACCACTTCTGGATGGCCAAAAGCACAGGCATAATGCAGAAAAGTCCTATGAAAATGAAAGCAGACTTCAGAAATTTATTGAACACGGTCCAAGTTTTTTTCCACAAAATTATAATCTTCCTTTAATTTTTTACTCCAAATATCTATATCTGCTTTCAAGGATCAGGAGTGTGGTGGGATTTTTGGGCTGGAGATGGAACATAGGACCTCATTCATGCTAGGCAAAGACTGTACACCTTAGGTATATCAGTAGCTCAGAGAAACTTGGTTGCAAAGGAAGATCTTTGCAGTGCGTCCAATTTAAATTGAAATCTTTCTTTAAGCTTTGTTACTAATTAACTATTACTGCTTAGCATTTCTATGCATCTTTCCTCACCCAAAGAAACCAATGTTTGAAGAAGTAGCTGTGAATCAGGGCTTCACAGTGATCTAAAAAAATCTATTCAGAAGATTTACAAATGCAATAAAAAACCCCAACTTGATAACTCCTTGATAATTACTGTGTCTTCTAATTAAAAATAATAACATCTGGATGAAGTAAAAAGCACAAGAATTTTGATTTCACAGATTTTCAACCCATGATAGATTTCAATCTGGTTAAGATTCTTTTCTTGCATTTGAGAAATCATGACATTGGAATTTTGATTGTAATTGATGATGTTCTACAGATTTAGTTGTCATTATTTATGGAATGTTCATATGCAGAAGAATAATCACAGAATCCATGTTGCCATGCAAAAATCAAAATTAACATAAAATGTTCATTGCCATTCTAAACTTTGTTTGAATTTAAATTTTATTTCTTAAAATTACTAAAGAAAAGGCTCTGAAAGACAACGACAAAGAAAGTTTCCTTTCATTTTAGTTGAAGATAATTTATGATTTAACTTTTTCATTTAATTTATATTTAGATTTAGAGAATGTATGAAAATTAGACATAGACAGGGCTGGATATTGTTATTTGTTACTGTTATGAATTTCCCAAATGACAGCTAATGTGTCTTTTACAATTGTTTCATGTCAGAAATGCCTTTGAAGGAACAGAAAAAAAATTTTGAATGAAATTCAGGTCAATGGCTTCACATTTAATTTGTCAACTTTTTAGCCTGTGCAGTGTAAGAAGAAATTTTGAAGGTTGGAAGGGAGCTGAGAAACAACAGAACGTGCACTGTACCTAATGATGTGGTTACAGCTTGTGGATTAA
Source organism: Aplodontia rufa (assembly GCA_004027875.1). Classification (NCBI taxonomy): domain Eukaryota; kingdom Metazoa; phylum Chordata; class Mammalia; order Rodentia; family Aplodontiidae; genus Aplodontia; species Aplodontia rufa. The sequence goes on from PVKS010030429.1 coordinate 14,449, forward strand.
ATGCATTAAAATTAATTATAAATACAGAAGGGTATTTCAAATTTTTCAGTTAGGCATGAGGCCTTTGATTTCCAACAGCCACAATTAATCAAAAATACTGATGTGCATTTTCCTCATAGATTGTAAAATAAAAACTATTAAATAAAGAGATCTTTCTCATCCAGCTAAGTGCACTTTAAATGTTTTAAAAGCATATGCCTCCTTTGGATAATAATTTTCTTTCATAGAGGGTTTCGTACTAATTTTGATAGAATTATTTTCAGATTGCTGGCTCTTCAACTGTTGGTATAATTCCATGTTTGAGTTTTTCATCCCAGCCTGTGGTTTCAATAGTCCAGTTTTCAAATGAAAAAAGCACAATGACCAACTTGGTTTTCAAGTTATGATTAGCTATGCTTTAATGATATAGAATGAGTAAGTACAAATTTCTAATTGTAGCTGATACATTTCTCATTTTGCCTGAATTAAAACTCTCAAGCTGTGTTCTTTCAGGTATTTTCATATTGTGACATAGAAATGTAAATGGCTTCAGAAGTGGTTGCACACTCATGTCATCCTACATACAGGGTGCTTCCGAAGCAGAATGATGTTAACTTAAAGACCACTGTGACAAATTATCAAGCACATGATGCAAAATAAACAGTAAATGATTTGGACTGCGGCTGAGTGGTAAGGTGGCACAGGTGTCAATTTCAACTTCTGATAACCACAGGAAAAGATACCTGATATTCTAGAATCAACGTTCTTTTTATGAATGGATAATATTTGCATTCCTAAATATGAAATGTAATTAATACCACAAACTTAGATTCTCAATGATATTTCAAATTTTCAGAATGCTTATTCTATTCCACTTATATAAACTTCCTATTAGTATACCATTATTTATTGAAAATAGAGAGCATACTACAGCAAGACAAGTAGATACATGATCATAAAATCAACTGCCTAGTATGCAGAGATATGAGGATCACAACTTCAGCCCCAGACTCAGCAATTTTGAGATGGCCTAAATGACTTATTAAGAGATAGTCACAATCGACCCTTAGTTCTCTAATTAAGATGATTTTACTCAGCATAATTTCTTCCATAGCCATCCATTTACCTTCAAAGGCTGTAATATCATTGTTTCTAATTGCTTTGTAAAATTCCATGGTATAAATGTACCACAGTTTTTGGATCCATTCATCCTGTAAGGGACATCTGGGTTGTTTCCATAGTCTAGCAATAGTAAATTATGCTGCTATGAACATAGATATTGCTGTGTCACTATAATGTGCTGATTCTAAATCCCCTGGAAAGATACCCAGGAGTGGAATAACATGGTCGTATGGTGGTCTCATCAATATTTTTCTTTAGGATTCTCCATACTGCTTTCCAGAAGGGCTGAGTGAAATCAGCTTAACCCAGAGAACTAAGTCTCAAATGTCTCCACTCAGCTGTGGAGCTTGAGACTAGACCCTGGTCAGTGAGAAAGTTGGTCTATTATCATGTTTTAAATCCAGATAAGGTATAATGTTATACAACATAATCCTTCTTTAGAGATATTGTGGGAAGGGGAAGGGAGGGATAAGGTTGGGTAATTGAGGGGGGCACTCCTGCGGTAATTTTAATGTTCAGAATCTATACACATTTTATATTATTTTGTAAAAATTATGTATGGTTGTTCAATAAGAAATTTCTCAATAAAAAAAGAGTAATGAAAACGACATTAAGATATCACTTTATGCCAGTCAGAATGGCAAAGATGAAGAAAAAAAACAATAATAGATGATAGCCCCTGCTTCACATCAGCTTCAACTTAACATTTTCTGCTTTCGTTATTATTTTTACACCTGTTTATGGAGTTTACAAATTTGAAGCATGTGGGATAAATTCTAGAAGTAGAATTGACTTTGTCTGATTCACCCTTTAGTATTTGATTTATGTGCTAGATACTTTCAGATCAGTCTTAAGATAATCATCATATTTATAATTTTTATATCTGTCAGGAAAAGAATATTTCTCGAATATGAAGAAAAGAGATGCAGAAACTCTCAAAATAACATCTCAGTTAAGACATCTGACGATGAATTTAACCTTGGTGGATATATCTTAAGTAAAACCATAAATGTAGGAATATTTTCATTACAAAAGGTATACTAAAGATCAAATAGTGAATTGTATTTATATTTTCTTGATTGGTTAATGATTTTAATTCAGAATTATATAAGGAAGTAATGCTAGAGTTATACAACTAAATCAGTGTTATCTAGAGAAAATGTCCCAAGACTAATTCTGGCTCCCAAAATCATCCTATATTTCTCTAATAAGTATGAAAAATATTTTTCCATTGATTGTGGTATATTCCCTGAATACTTTCATTTTAGCAAATTAGACATTGTGGGAATAGGATAGAAGACCCTGAAACAAACCTTCAAATCTTTTTTATTGAGAAATTTATTTGTTGAACAATCACACACATTTTAACAAAATAATATAAAATGTATAAAGAGTCTGAAAGTTGGATTTATGCTCAAGAAATCTTCAAATCTTTAAACATCTGATTTTTTACAAAGGGGTACAAAATATTACATGAAGGGGAGACAGCATCTTCAATAATTGATGTTTGACAAACTGGACAGCTACTTGCAGAAAGTGGAAATTAGACCCATATCTTTCTCCTTGCATGAGAATCAAACCAAAATGGATCTAGGAGCTAGAAATTAAACCAGCTACACTGCAACTGATGGAAGACAAATTAGATCTAACATTTCAGCATTTGGGAGTAGACAAAGACTTTCTCAACATGTCTCCTAAAGTGAAGGAACTAAAGCGAAAAATCAGTGAATGGGATGCCATAAAGCTAAAAAGCTTTTGTACTGCCAGGGAAACAATCAAAAGAGTCAAGAGGTTTCCAATGGAAATGGATAGAATCATGGGCTATGATTTCTCGAACAGGGGCCTCATACCCACAATCTACAAAATCCTCAAAAATCTCACATACAAATACACAAACAACCCAATCAATAAACGGGCCAAAGAGCTAAATAGACATTGCTCTACAGAAGACATTGATAACGCAAATGAATACATGAGAAAGTGCTCCAAATCACTAGTAATCAGAGAACTGCAAATGAAAACAACATTAAGATATCACCTTATGGCAGTCAGAATGGCAAAAATGAAGAAGATTAATGATAATAGGTGCTGGAGGGGCTATGGAGAGATATGCACACTAACACACTGTTGGTGGAGCTGCAGACTGGTACATCCCCTTTGGAAATCAGTGTGGAGAATCCTCAAAAAACTAGGGATGAGCCCACCATAAGACCCTGCTATTCCACTCCTGGGTATCTTTCCATGGGATTTAGAATCAGCACATCATATTGATACAGCAATATCTATGCTCATAGCAACTCTATTTACTACTGCTAGACTATGGAAACAAACCAGATATCCCTCACTGGATGAATGGGTCCAAAAACTGTAGTACATTTATACCATGGAATTTTACACAGCAATTAGAAACAATGATAACGACAATGAAGGTAAATATATGCCTATGAAAGAAATTATTCTGAGTAAAATTAGCTTTACCCAGAGAACCAAGGGTTGATTGTCTCCTCTCATCTGTGGAGGTTGGGTCTAGACCCAGTGAGAAAGTTGGTCTATTATCATTTGTTAAATCCAGAAAAGGTGTAATGTAATACAACATAATACTTTTTTAGAAATATTGTGTGAAGGGGATGGGAGGAATAAGGGTGGGTAATTGGGGAGCAATCCTTGGGGGTAAATCTATACACATTTTATATTATTTTCTTAAAACCTTGTATGGTTGTTCAAAAATTTGAAAAAAATTAAAAAAAGAGTAAAAAAAAGGGTAAATATTCAATCTTAAAAAATAGATACTCAAAAGGAAAAAAAGGAAAAAAGCATTGAAAAGTGAATAAAAAAGAATTCACAAAGGAAAAAGCAGTTAAATCGTACAAAAAAAGAAATGTCAAAAGCAACAGAACTTTTCTTATCTATTCAAATATTGTACACTTGTGCTGTCATACAGCAAAGTTCAAATAAAGGAAATGAAAAGGAGTAATAGTGGGTGAATATGATATAAATTTTTCTAGAGGAGAAACTGCAGAGAAACAAGTTATTCAGGGCTTCACTTCTAAGGTTTTTCTAAAAAATATGCAATGATTAACAAAAATTGGAAATATATTGTCATTAAAATATTTGAAAGAACAGATTCAGACTCTCCATTATTATAGATAAAAAAATAGATACCATGAAAAAGCCATGAGAAAAGAGGCTGTGTGCTGTCAATATGTAGAGATATTCTATTTTCAATAACAGATCTCAAAATGATTGCCCCACATCTGAGTGAGAAGACTTGTTCCTCTGCAGCTGGTGCTCTCCAAATGCTAAACAGCCATATAGTCAAGGATCATTCTTTTATGATCAGTGAGAAAAGTCAGACCTTAATACTTTCTGGATACTCACTTTCCTTTGACACTTTCTCCAATTTCAATTCTGCTCTCAATTTTCACCTTCCTGTCTGCTGCTGTGCAGTTGAGTGGTGAAATCTAGGACCATACAGTGACAGCTTGAAGGAAAACCTCTCTTCCTTGCAAACATTGGTCTGAGTGTCCTGGAACCTAGCAAGCCTTTTAAGTCAGAAGAGTAGGAAAAAAGTGAAAATGTTGAAATATTCTATAAAATCCTCTTCCGCAGCGACATTGGAACCCCTGTTAATGCCACTGTGAAAAACATTCTTTCATCAACATTCCCCCTATCCCAAGATACCTGGTGAAGTCCCTCAGGAAATACCTTGGATAGGTAGGCCTGTTAACACACTGATACTGGGCTTCCATCACAAATATTTGTTCATCCAATTGCTGATATCATGATACAGTACTTAGCATATGACAGTTTGCTGGCTCAGTGTCCTGAAATACATAGGGAAAATGCCCCACATTTTCTCCTTAAATCTCATGCAAGAGTCAAAAAGTGCTGTTAGGGGAATACCTCATGTGTGGGAGAGGAATTTTGTTGTTCTTCTCACCTACACATGCTAGGCATGGGGGCACACCAAGCTCTGTAGATGTAACTTGCTCAGGCCATTGTAGAGGGAAAATGCCAAGCATCATTGGTGAGGGGAGATTCACACTCACAGTGGCCATACTGTGGACACAGTCTGGGAAATGCTCCCTAATCCCATACATCCCCTTGCCCCTATCCAGCTCTATTACCTGTTGTTGTCATCACTGTCATTCATGCCACATTGGCCACGAGCGAGCATATGCCGCACTTTGGACACAATTCCGGAACACACAGCCTTCTGGATCCTGCTCCCAGCTTTGTAGCCCACCTGGCCTCTGGGTGAGTGGAGTCCGCAAGAACTGCCCCACCTAAAGCACAGGCACTTCATCCTCAGGCTGGTGCAGGAACCATAGAGCCCCTGATAATAAGCCAGCACACCAAAGCCTTTCCTATTGGCAGAGGTCAAGGCTCAGAGGCAACTCTCACTGGCTTGGACAGAAACCTCACCAGCGACTCAAATCAAGAATTAGAGTCAAGCCAACTGTGTCTCTCCACAGTGCCCCAAAAGCACAGCTCTGTGCTTTGGTAGCTCTGAACTGCCCAACAGTGGTTGCCAAGTGACAGGGCCAGATTCTGATGCACATGAATGCTCCTACTGGGTTCTGATTGGCTGAGGCGTGCAGCATCATCAGCATGTGCGTGTGCAAGACCAGCAGGAGACTAACTGCCACTCAGACCTTGCCTTCCATTGGTAAGCCTCAGCAGCAGTTGGCTGTGTGTTCCACACTATCAACACTGGCTCTCACCGCTATGGAAGGATTCATGATATCTGAGGGGTTGTTTGTGAAACCTTTCAAGCTCTGTTTGCTCTGGCACTGGGGTTTGCAGGTTAGGTTGTCTCTGGGCCCTTGGCACAGGCCTGTCTTCCCAGTCTGTGGGATACTCAGGCAGGAAACGTGCACCTTTCAAGCCAGAGAACACAAATGGACAAAGAACTCCCTACAGAGAGTAAGGCAAAGGAGAGAAGGTGGTCACTGTGTGGTAGGGTGCCCGTGGGATCATCCTCAAGTCCTGGGAACAAACCTGAGAGAACCCTAGCTCTTGTTTAATGATCACTCCTCAGGTGTTTAGACATAGCTCTTTCCTTTATGCCTAGTCTTATATGTCAGCCCTCCCTTTTTTTTTTTGTATTGTCCAATAATGCCCACTCAGGAGAATTCTACTGGTTGGGAAAGATGCATTTTTTTTACTCTTTAGTTAGTTGAGACTGTAGAAAACTCTATGATCTCTAGGTGTGCGGTGCTCATACAGCTGTATATTTAAATAGGAATCAACAAGGTGTAAGGGCTATGCACCAACATGTGGCCTTCCATTTGCACAGCCTCTGGGCAAAGTATACATATGAGACCCATCCTAAATCATGCAGGGCACTCCTTTCTGTGACTGCTGCAGGAACAGTTGGCTCTCTGTTGCTAGGTCTCTGTGCCCAAATCTTTTGTCAATTTAAAATCTTTTGCCTCTCATATGTAACTTCTTGTTCATCTTGTGGAAACCACATAAGTGACCCAAAACATTCACTTTGAGTCAAGCCTACCAATTCTTTCCACAGTGCACTAAAGCACACCTTTTCAGTTTGGTAATTCTGATGTCCAAAACAGTGTTTGACAAAATGACGAAGCCAATGTAAAGGGCTTGTGAATACTTCTGATAAGTTCTTATTTCCAAGTTCTGATCTCTATGTGTCAAGAGATCATGTTGTTGTAGATTATTTTATCTTAGTGTATGTAGCATTCCTTTCTAGTCAGAAAACCAGTACGAGGTTCACTACTTCCAGAAACTGTTGAAATTCAGTTGGTTTGTCACAGCTTTGATGGATTAGCTATGAGGCCTGTCATCCTCAAAGTTCTTTTGTCATTTATTGCTCTGTCCCTCTCATTTGATTCAACTTGCTGTCCTGTAGTTCTCCCAAGTCACATTCATTGAGTCTGAACTCCCTTTCCTTGCTTGGCACACACAAGATGCACAGCTGCCTAAACAGTTTTTTCACTCTTCATCTTGTTTCACAAAACCTTGGAACATTTCTAGTACAGTGAGTTCTTCCTGTGCTACAGCATCACCCCAACTCTCATGACACCAGTCTACTCTGCCTGTGCTACTCAGTGATAGATACTTCAGCCCCATGCCCACTGACAGGCTTTCCTTTATTAAACTCCTTGAGCTTGAAGGTGTCTCTGTGTGCTGGGCTAATTATAATCACCTTCAGATTGTATTCACTAGACGTTGCTGATTTCCTTTTGTCTGTAGTTGAAGAGCTATGCATGTCTCCCTCTATGTGACACATGCTCTCTGAATATGTGGCCTGGGTTGCACTGTTTATTTTGTTGTAATTGATTATATTGCTTTGTGCATCTTCGAGATTTTGTTATATGTTGGTATAAAATGTGGCTTTGTTGCATACAATTCTCAGGGATAGACTTAATTTTTCTAAATGATTCTTATTGCTTTTAGTTATGTAGGCCTACAGCCATCTCTTGGGCTAATTTTTTAAAATTTTATTTCTTGAGGGAAGCATTGTTTTTAGAGTGATTTTCTTTCTGTACTTTTTTTCTTTTTATATTTGAAGAGGAGAACTGTCCCACGTCACAAGGTGGGTTTTAGTGAGGTAAGTTGGCTCAATGCCTCCCAGGGGTGATTGGGCTGGCCTGTGAGAAGTGGAGCATTTTACACCTCGATGTTGTTGGTCAGACCCTCCTGTCCAGATGGATGGCACCTTCACAAGGACATCTTTGATTCTCTGAACACCTCCTGTCTCTCTTGCTTCCATCTCACCACCACTGCCACACCCAGTCTTCTCACAGGCATCAGAGAGCTGTCCACCCCTGGAAGAGGAGCAGACTCTGATTGCAGCATCCTGGTGCACGTGGCCACCATTCCAGACTGGCTTCTGCCACTGCAAAGATGTGAATGGGTGGTACAATTTCCACGTTCATTTACTTACACTCAATCTCCCTGATTTATAAAACCCACTATGAAGAGGCTTTTCTTCCATGCAAAGAGAAATAAGCTGGACTTTTGTGTGCCTGTGTGGACAGGCTCATTTTCCAGCATGCTGTGATTTGATCACGTGATGTAAACATTTGTGTTTTATAAAATTTACTATGTTTTCATTTTTCTACTTTGAATTGTATCTATTTAGACAGTACCTGAATAAATGAGAAGCTTCTATCATTGACCTGTGCAGGCCATTATTCAGTGGAGGCCATGTGTCCTCTTAAAATGTGGTGGCCCTGGTGGTGTCACTCTGGGTGCTACCTTTCCTCATCTACACGTGACTTTTCTCTGCTGTGCTCCTGATGACTTCTGCCTCAGTGCCCTTTCTTTTCTGTCCTCTGTGTCTCACAGCCTCATCTCCTAAGCCCTTCCCTCCTCCTGACTCCTCCTCCCTGTCCTGTCTGGGTCCCAACTAATCTTCCTCTTCCCGGAGCCCCTGGCCAGCCTTGGGCTCAGGGCCTTATAGCTGCCCCCCGTTTTGCTTTGCTGCCACCCTTCCTGAGTGACCAGGCACAGCCGGTGTATGTGCTGGGGATCGTCCACCTCTTCTGCCAGGCCACAGAGGAGTTGCAGTCACCCCATCTGTTGTGTGGGTGGGGCCTTTTGTGTCTCCCAAGTCTCTGACTTTATCTCCCACTGCCTCCTGGCCCTGAGCTTGAACTCCAGCATGCTTTCATTGTGGCTCAAGCCTGAGATAAACTGCAGGCAGTCAGCATGAAGCTATTTCTGGTACACAGCTGGGGTCAGCCAGATTTTGACCATAAAGGGCCAGATGTTAATTATTCCAGGCTTTGTGGGCCACAGGGTCTCTATCACAGACACTCAACTGTGCCTTATCCTCTCAAAGCAGCCATAGATATAGAAAGACTGGTTGGGCCATATGCCCATAAAACTTTATTTACAAGTAGTAGCAGTGGGCCAAATTTCTCCCAAACCCTGCAGCATGCCAACTTGTGGTATATAGGGATGCTTCCATTTCTCTAACGTATTGGAGGTTGATAGGGCATTTGGAACCTCAGAAGGGGAGTTGTGTAAGTGACTCTTATGATGATGTTTCCTCCCCCCAACAGCTAGGACCACGGGTGTATGCCAACATGCCTGAGGGTCGAGCTCTTTTTCTCAGTGCTGTGGGCTAAACCTGGACTTAGACACCTGCCCTTCAGTCAGGTACTTTACCTGAGGCAGGCAAGATGGAAAAGCTCTTCATGTGGCTATGGGGTCTATATGTCCATTGGCAGAAGTGGAGACCTTCACAGACACTCAGGAACCTCCTTGGATGTAGGAAGCTGAGGAAGCTTGACTTTGGGTCTATACAATGTGGTAAAGAACCCAGGGCTCCATCACTGTCAAGGCCATTATGTGTTTAGCTGAGAGGTTCACAGGCTTGTGTTTCCTTATGGCCAGGTGTTAATGCACACAAACTCTTGGGAGAGAATGAAAGATTGGGGGGAAAGAGGCCTTGCTGTAGTCAACAGAAACCACTCCAGGAACGTCACATGTGGAGAATTTGGTGTAGGGAGTTATTACAAAGGTGAATAAAGGCTAGTGTCAAAATGGGTAGTTAGATTACCCCAACATTTAGGAGCTGCAGAAAGCCACTAACAGCATAAGCAGAAGGAAATGGCACTAGCCAGTCTCTCTTGCCAAGCCGCTGTGGCTGGGTTGACTTGCAGCCTACCTCTGCTGACATGAGGTCCTGGGCTAGAGACAGGTTTCTTCCTTCATAATTTCATCTCCTATCAGTCCTCGCAGGAGCAGACCTAACAGAAAGCTGGCTGTCCGGGATCTGGGAGCACTCATGTGGCCTTGCAGTTGTCGTCAGAAGTGTCCAGAGCATGGATGAGAGACGAGAGATGTAGGAAACCAACCTGGAAAGGATGTACAAACCAAACCGGGAACTCAGGCCTCCAGTCATCCCTCTGCCCTCTGCTCACATGGTCCTTTATCTCTGTCCAGTAACACAGGGTCCCTTCTGTTCCCTTGTTCCA
>PVKS010030430.1:0-24411 GCA_004027875.1 Aplodontia rufa
TATATCCATCCGGACCTGGGCTTTTCTTTTTTGGGAGAGCTTTGATTGCTGCTTCAATTTCATTTTCTGTGATAGGTTGGTTGAGATTTTCGATGTCCTCCTGTGTTAAATTGGGGATGTCGTGTGTGTTCAAAAACCTGTCCATGTCTTCCAGGTTATCAAATTTGGTAGAGTATAAATTTTCAAAATAGGTTCTGATAATCTTCTGTATCTTGGATGAGTCTGTGGTGATATCCCCATTTTCGAGGGGACTAGAATTTAGAATATACAAAGAACTCAAAAAACTGAACACCAAAACCATAAATAATCCAATCAATAAATGAACTAGGGAACTAAATAAAAACTTTTCAATGGAGGAATTGCAAAAAGCCAACAAATATATGAGAAGATGTTCTATATCACTAGCAATCAGAAAAATTGCAAATCAAAATTTCACTGAGATTCCACTTATTCCAATCACAGTGGCAAAAATGAAGGACATGAACAGTAACGGATGCTGGAGGGGTTATGGGGAGAAAGGAACACTAGCAGACTTTTGGTGGGACTGAAAACTTGTACAGTCATGCTGGAAAGCAGTATGGAGACTCCTCAGAAAACTAGGGTTGGAACTATCTTATGACCCAGCTATCCCACTCCTGGGTATTTTCCCAAAAGAACTAGAATCAGCATACTACAGAGACACAGCTACATCAATGTTTATAGCACCTCAATTTAGAATAACTAAACTATGGAACCAACCCAGATGTCCCTCGCTATACGAATGGATTCAAAAATTGTGATACACACACACAAACACACACACACACACACAATGGAGAATGGAGTTCTACTCTGCTATTAGAGAGAACGATATCATGATATTTGCCACCAAATGGATGGAAATAGAAAAAATTATGCTGAATGAAATATTTCAGACACAGAGACTTGAGGGCCAAATGTTTTCTCTCATATGTGAAACTAGTATAAAACCTAAGACAGGATGATAATTAGCAGAGTTTCAGTAATAAACTCACCATAATTGAAATTTTATATAAACTGGGGTAACCATACCTATGAAGGTGGGAGGAGAAGGGAGGGAAGCATCGTGGGAAGGGAGGGATAAGATGGATTATCAATACAACTGGGAATACTCAACTCCTTCTAGAAGCCTAACTATACACAGGCAGGCAGAGAAACTCTGAAATGTCAAATATTAATATACATGTATATGTTCATTTCAAACTGTAATATGGTGGGACTTTAGAGGAGACATGAGTTTGGGGAATGGATGAAGATGGTTATATCCTGACCTATGTCAATATCCATGTATGCATGAATATGTAACAATAATTCCCTGCATTATGTAAGACTATGTGGAACAAATAAAAACATTTAAAAAATAAACAAAGAAAATTTAAAAAGAAAGAATGTATTCTGAAGATCTACAATTGTCTGGCATTGATTGTTATCACTGAAGGTGAGAAGGAACCTAATGCTGGGACAGCATCTTCTTGAATGGGGAATCTGAATTTAGGAATTCTGATGTCATGGAAATGAGCTTACAAATTTAATCTCCTTAATGTCCTCTGGGAGGGAAACCCCCCAAAATACCCCAAATTTTAGCCAAAACCTACTGAGAAGGCAAGTCCAAAAAAATCTATGAATGTCACTTAAATAGGAAGAGGAGAGAAAAAATATAGAAACTTTACTAAATATGCTCTAATTGCTGGAAACAAAAGTGCTAATGGGAATATTAGCACCATAAAAAGGAATTATGTTGTGTATCAGGATGTACCTACACTCTTAAAGTACCTAAACTCTTGATTTAACCACCAATTTCCAGGAAACACAAGGAGAGATAAATATGTTAAACTATAGAAAGGGGTGCAGCCAACAAAATCCAGACTGGGAAACTTTGCTGGATAAGTGATCTGATTGTTATTGGCAAACTGCAAAAGTAGAAAAAAGAGACAGAGTTAAATTATAGGTTACAAGAGACCTTCAGAGGCATGATGAACTCCTTGAAATGTATTATCTTTATTATGATCCTGCTTCAAATAATAAGCTGTAAAACAATGTATTTATGAGATAATTATAGAAATTTGAATACTGAAGACATTTGATAAAGTTAAGAAATAACCTACTCTTATAGGTATGTTAATGATATTATAAAATTTAATTAAATAGGCAAATCTTTGTAGAACAGCAATTTATAATTATGATCATACAATATCTGGCTTTGCTTCAAAATCAAACTAGGATGGGAGAGAGGGTGAAGACATAGATGAAATGAGATTGTCCAAAAATTTATTATTGAATGAGCACATGAGCTGTATTCATTGGGGTTTTACAGAGTATCAGAACCAGTAGAAATATTATTCTTATTTCTCTTTCTATAATAGTAAACATGAAGCCGAGTATTTTGTAAAGAAATGCTATTGTTTAACTTAAGTTCTGGATGTTGAAAGTTCAAACTCAGGAGATCCCATTGATGTGGCCTCTGGTGAGGCCCCCTGGCTACGTCACATCATATCAGTTGGCATCACAGTAGAGATGCACATGAAGGAAGAGACTACATGTTAGAACAGAAAGTCAGAAAGAGTCAGAAAGAGGATGGTTCTCTTGTCCTTTTATATCAATCCTTTCATGAGAACTATCTTCATTTCCTTTAAAGGCAATGACTCAAATGACCTAATTATCTTACGTCTTAAAGTTTCACCATCTCTCCATTGCCTTACTCAGGCTCAGGCTTCCAACATATGAACCCCTGGGGGCAAACCCTATCCAAACCACAGCTACCAGTCATCTATTTATCAATCTGAATCCTCTCACATGATTATAGAGACTGAAAAGTCACATAATCTGCCATCTGTAAGTCAGACGACCAGGAAAGCTGGTGGATAAATTGAGTCCAACACCAAAGTCATAAGAACTAGGAACACTGACGTCCAAGGATGCAGGGAAGAAGATGTCTAGAAGAGATTAGCATTTCAGTTGGACTATGTACAGAACATAGCACTCACCACTGTGAATGGACATCGTGCAAACCATTCAGGGCTTGAATAGAACAAAATGTCAGAGGAAAGGTGAATTTGTGATGCAGTCTGTTTGAACTGGAACATCTGGGCTCCTTTGAAAATATAGCCTGTCTTAGAGCACATCTGTTATACCAGAGTTCTGCTGAGGTTTTATTTCCTATCATCAGTAGTCAGAGTGGGGAGGGACAAGAACTGAAGGACCAGAAATATCTGAAAAGTTGGGGAGTACAGAGGATTGGAACAACCAGTTGAAAATTTGTATGAGAAGCAGTCACTTAAATGGAACTAAAAGAGTGCCTAATATATTAGAATATCTCTGTAAGAGTGCAAGGATAGGTTCTCAAAAAATCTAAACAAAAAAATTAAAGTCAATTCCAGAAAAGGCAAGATGTTGTACAAGAAGAGAATTTACTTTTAGTACATGTCATGGTTCAGTGTGAGAAATTTTCATGCCATAATAATACAAGTAGTGAAAATCTGTTTAAAAATAAAAATTTAAGAGCTATACTAGGAGAAAGGGCAAGACATGTATATATAATAGTGGGGGGAGGCTAAATCTCACCTTCCATAGCATGAAAGAAATGAATACTTAAAACCAATTGGAATGAAGAAATAGTATTCCATCTGGTTATTTTGAAATACAGATATAAATATCACAGGAAACATTTAAAATAGTTGGAAGTGTTTGTTTCTAAAAAGTTGAAATTGAGAACAGAAAGCAAGAGGCAGGCACTACTGAATTTCTTTCTGTTTTGGGGAGAGGTAGAGAGTTTCATGTGATCTTTTAAGCCACAACATACATTCCTTAGATGAATAAGAATTAAATTAAAAAAGGTAGAAAGTATTTGTGTGTCACTAGATAATTGGATAATCAGTAAATGCTATTTTAATATACAAATATCTATTTATTAAAATTTTTTTCTAAAATACTACTTCTTGAGCCCATGACTTGGTACCTTTATTTAGTTTTCAAACATTACTTGTTACTCAATTTTCTTTATCCTTTCTTCCTGGAATAACAGTTACATATGTGCTAAACTTTTTATATAATGTCTCATATATTGTGTATTTTGTCTTGTATTTTCTATTCTTTTCTCTACACTTTTTTCAATATTTTTTCTCATCTAAATTATTGTTAATCTGATGTTGAATCCATTTGATGCACTTTTCATAAGTCATAAGTTATTTCATAAGTCATTTCATCTTTGAATTCTAGAATTTCCTCAACTAAAATATTTACTAGTTTGCAAAAAGATCATTCTATTTAAATCTACAGAATCACCGTTTTTCAAGTCTATATCAGATAATTCCAATTTCTGGTTGTTTGTTTTCAGTCAATTAATCTCAAATAAATCCTATAATTTTGTATACCTGTTTTTAAATTTAATTTTTCCTTTCCATATTTTTATTGGTGCATTATACATAGTGATGCAATTCATTGTTACATATTCATGCATACACATCATATAATATAATTGTTCCCAGTATACCTCTTTTCCTTCTTTTCTCTCTCCTCTTGGATCCTTTCCTCTAATTTACTGATTTCTCTTCAATGTTCATGAAATTGCCCTCTTCTTTTTTTCCTTTCTAGCTTCCACATTATAAGAGAAACATATGACCCTGGACATTTTCGAGTTTGAGGTTTTTCACTTACCATATTGTTCTCAAGTTTCATCAATTTGCCTATAAATGACATAATTTCATTTTTATTTATGACTGATTAAAACACTCTTGTGTAGGGGCTAGAGTGGTGCCTCTGACGTTATAGCACTTGCCTGTCATGAATCGGGATGTGGGTTCAAACCCCAGCACCACAAAAACAACAAAGTGTCAAAGAGACAAATGTCACATGAATACCTAAATAAAATTGATTCTCTCTCTCTCTATCTCTCAATGTTCCTCTCTCTTGGGAAAAATAACTCTATTTGTGTGTGTGTATAATATTTTCTTTATCTATTCAGCCACTGGCAGATACCTAGACTGACCATGTTTGGCCATTGTGAATTGTGCTGCTATATACACAGGTATACAAGCATTGCTTTAAATGATGATTTTAATATTTTAGGATAAATACCAAAGGGTGGTATAGCTAGGTCATATGATAGTTATTTTACTCAGTTTTTGTTTTTGTTTTTGTTTTTGTTTTTTGCCAGTATGACCAAAAATCCTGACAAGAACAATTTTAGAGGAAGGAAAATTTATTTGGTGCTCATGGTTTCAGAGTTCTCAGTTCACATGTTCAACACCACAGCTCTGGTCTTGAGATGAGGCATAACATCATGGTAGAAAAACATGGTTGGAGAAAAGCAGATCAAAACATGGCAATCAGGAAGCAAAGAGAACTCTATTCACCAGGAACAAAATATGTACCCCAAAGACACTCCCTCAGTGATCTTCCTTCTCCAGCTACACCCTACCTGCCTGTAGTTACTACCCAGTTAATCCATTCAAATGGATTAATTAATCCATTTGATTAGGTTCTCATAACTACGTCATTTCGCCTGTAAACTTTCTTGCATTTTTCTTGCATTTTCTCAGACATCAACTTTTGAGGTTCACCTAATATCTAGACCATAACATAGGTTTCTTTCCCAGTCTCTTTTGAGGAAACTCCATACTGATTTCCATAGTAGTTGTACTAACTTACAGTCCCATCAACAGTGTAAAAGTGTTCCTTTTTCTTCACATCCTCTCCAGCATTTATTTCTGTTTGCATTTTTGATGGCTGCCATTGTAACTGGAGTGAGATGAATTCTCTGTGTAGTTTTTGATTTGTAGGTACCACATTGCTAATAATGCTGAACTTTTTTCATGTATTTGTTGTCCATTTGTATATCTTCTTTTGAGAATTGTTTGGACTGTTTGTTCTAGTTCCATGAAGATTGTAATTGGTATTTTGATGGGGATACTGCAGTGAGTATATATGCACTTTTAATAATATAGCTGTTTTGAACAATATTAATTCTGCCTGTCCATTAATGTTCGAATCTTTCCTTCTTGTATATTTTCAATTTTCTTTCTTCAACATTCTATAATTTTTTTGTAGATGTCTTTTGCCTTTTGGGTTACATTTATCCCTAGGTTATTTTATTTTATTTTATTTTGAGTCTATAGTGAATGGGATCGTTTTTTACTTCTTTCTCAGCAGATTCATTATTGCTGTATAGGAAAGCTATTGATTTTTGTATGTTGTTATTTATTACCTAATAATTTGTTGAATTTGTTTATTATCTCTAGCATTCTTTTCGTGGAGCTTTTTAGATCTTCTAATATAGAATCATAGCATCTGAAAATGATGGTAACATGACTTCCTCCTTTTCTGTTTTTATTCCTTTATTTCCTTCTATTTTAATTGCTCTATCTAAGATTTCTAGTATTATGTCAAATGGGAGTAGTTACAGTGGACCTCTTTGTTTTGTTCTGGATTTTAAAAGAAACGTTTTCAGTATTTCCCCATTCACTGTGATATCAGCTTATATAGTCTTTAAGATGTTGACGTAACTTCCTTCTACCCCTAGTTTCTTCAGTGTTTTTATTAATGGGTGCTGAGATGACTGATTTTTTTTTACCTTAATTCCATTTATGTGGTGAATTACATTTATTGATTTGCATACTTTAAAAAATCCTCATAACCCTGGGATAAAATCACCTTAACCATGATGTAAAAACTCTTAATATGTTGTTGAATATGATTTTTAAATATTTTATTAAATATTTTTGCATCTAAGTTGATCAGGGATATTGGTCTGTAGTTTTCTTTCCATGATGTGTCCTTACTTTTTTTTTTATAAGAGTGATTCATAGAGTGTATTTAGAAATGTTTCATCCCTTTATACTTCCTGTAATAAATTCAGTAGCACTGGCAATAGTTCTTCTTTAAAGGTCTAATAGAATTTAGCTGAGAATCCATCTAGTCCTGGGCTTTTCTTTATTGGAAGGTTGTTTTATTACAGTTTTTGTCTTATTGCTAGTAATTGGTCTGTTTAAGTCTTCCATGTGCTCTTGATTCAATTTGGGCAAGTCCTACATGTCAAGACATTTATCTATTTCTTTTAGGTTTTCTAAATTATTGGAGTATTAATTTTCAAACTAGTCTCCAACAACCCTTTGGCTTTCTATGTGATGATTTCTTCTTTTTCATCACTAATTTTATTAATTTAGTCTTCCTTTTTCCTTCATATTAATTTGGCTAATGATTTATCAATCTTACTTATCTATTCAAGGAACCAACTCTTCATTTCATTGAACCTTTGTATATTTTTAAAAATTCTTTAGCCACTGATTTCTGCTCTCACCTTAATTATTTCCTTCTTCTGGTTTTGGAATTGGTTTGTCCTTGTTTTTCAAGGGCCTTGAGATGCATCATTGCATCGTTTATTTTGGATTTTTCTGATTTTCTCTTGTAGTCACATAGCTATAAACTTTCCTTTTACAATTGTCTTCATAGTGTTCTAGAGGCTGTGATATGTTGTATCAGTACATTTGATTCTAAGAATTTTTAAATTTCTCCTTTGATTTCTTCTATTACTCATTAATCATCCAAAAATGTATTGTTTATCCTCTGAGTATTTTATAGTTTCTGTAGGGTTCTTGGATATGATTTCTAATTTCATGCCATTATGATCAGATAACATGCAAGGAATTATACAATTTTTTGTACTTTCTAAGAGTTGTTTTGTGGCTTAAAACAGCATCTATTTTGGAGAAGATTCCATGAGCTGCTGAGAAGAAAGTATACTTGGCTGTGGTTCAATGAAATTTTCTATAAATGTCTGTTGAGTCCATCTGATTTACAATATTTTTAAGTCTTAAGAGTCTTTACTAGTTTTATGACTGGATGACTGATCAGCAACAGATGTATATTGGAATCACCCATTATTATTGTATCGGTGCCCCTCTCAGTCTTTAATTCATGTAGCATCTGTTTTATGTAATTTGGTACATCAAGATTCGGGGCATAAATATTCACTATCATATCTACTTGTTGGATTCTGCTCAGTATGAAGTGAACTTCTTTGTCTCTTCTAATTAATTTTGTTTTGAAATGTGCTTTGTTGAATATGAAACAGCTACTCCTGCTTGATTTTGGACTCTATTTTCATGTTATATCAATTTCCATCCTTTCACTTTCAACCAGTCACTGTCTCCACCTTTCAGGTGAGTCTTTTGCAAAGAATGTGTAGTTGCCTCTTGTTTTTTAGTCCATTATATCAGTCTACATTTTTTAATTTTAGAGGTGAGATGACTATCATTCAATTTTATTGTAGAGAAACAATTTCTGACATTCTGATTCATTTCTAATATTTAATTTGTTCTGTTTCTCATTTGCTTAGTTACTACTAAAACAAGAGCTGCTATTTGTGAGCTAGGGCTTATTTTTGGTTTCTTATCTATGCAGTATTTAATTTTTTTATATAGTGCCAGCTTAGTAGTAATAAATTCTTTTAGTTTTCACTTATTTTGGAAGACTTTTATTTGTTCTTGATTTTGAAGGATAGCTTTCCTGGACGTAGCAAATTTGGTTGATAGTTTCTTTTAGGGTTTGGTACAAATAATTCCAAGTCCTTCTTTATTTTAGAATTTGAGTTGAGAAATTGGAAGTAACTCTGATTAACTTGCTTGTAAATATGACCTAATGTTTATCTCTTATACTTTTAAAATTCTGTTATTGTCATGTTTCTTAAGGGTTTTTTATTATAGTATGTCATGGAGAAGTTCTTTTCTGATCTTATCTATTTGGGATTCTTTTTTGATCTTGTCTAATTGGGGTTCTGAATGCATCCTGTATCTTGATGTCCTACTTATTCTCAAGACTTATTAAATTCTCTTGTTATTTTCCTGAAGAGTTTATCCATCTCATTAGCCTGCCTCTCAAAACCTCCTTCAGTTTCAATGACTCTTAAATTTAATATCTTAATTTTGTACCAGAGTATTTGCATATTCTGGTTATGGTTATTTAATTTTCTTTAACATTGTCTAAATGTTCAAGTTTGGTCACTGTTTCTTCTAGCTCTAAGATTCTGTCTTCAGCATGGTCTAATCTATAAGAAAGACTTTTATTTATCGTGTCTTTGATTTCTGTTATGGTTTGGATGAAAGGTGTCCCCAAAAGCACAATATGTGAGACAATGAGAAGGCTGAGTTAAATGATTGAGTAATGAGAGCCTTGACCTAATCAGTGAGTTAATCCCCTGATAAGGATTAACTGGCCACTGAAGGCTGGTAGGTTGTGGCTGAAGAAAGTGATTCATTGTGGGTGTGACTTTGGGTTATATATTTTGGATCTGGCTTGGACTATCTCTCTCCCTGCCCCCTGGAGCCATGTCTTCTGCCATGTTGTTCAGCCTCATCTCCAGCCCCAAGGAATTGAGATAGCCTTCTATGGACTAAGACATCTGGAACCATGAGTCTTAAAATAAACGTTTCCTCATAAAATTATTCTTGCTAGGTCTTCCAGTCACAGCAGTGAAAAATCTGACTAAAACAGAAAATGGTACAAAGAAGGAGGGATGTTGCTGTGACTAACCTGACCAAGTGGTTCTGAAGTTTTGGGAGCCTTTTGGTATTCATGGGGGGAATATTGGAACATTTAGTGATTCAAAATGAGAAAACTTTAGATTACTGTAAGCAAAGCTTAATGGGCAGTTCTGGTGTGAGCTCAGAAGCCCAGAATGCCCATACAACTGTGGCCAGTAAAAACAGGGCTCAAGAGGCTTCAGAGGAGTAGGATTCTATTGGAAATTGGACTAGGGGCCATTTGTGTTATGTTTTTACTAAGAAATTGTCTGCATTTTGTCCATGTCCTGAGATTTTCCATGAGGCTGATTTTAAAGGCAACAGACTTCTTAATCTGGTGAATGAAATTTCTAGGCAGCATAGCATTCAGGCAGTAGTACAGGTATTACTGGGAGATTTTAGCTTAGTTTATGGTGATATTCAAAAATAGAAAGCTGAGCAGAAAGAATTAAAAAAAATTTGCTTGAAAGATGGAAGCAAAATATAGGGATAAGGAAGTTGCAATCGTTAACAAACATTATGGCCACTAAAGAAATTAATTCTAAATACTTTTCCCAAAGGCAAAAAGAAAAGTGACTTGAGAAACTCTCAGGAATTGGCAAGACCACACCCAATTCAGGCTCAAAGGAGCAAAAATTCCTTTGAGAAAAGTTTAGTGAGGCACCCTGATTGACAGGAGTACCTAGGAAGGGTTTTCAATGTGCTTAATCACCCAGGAACTCAGAGGCAGATGTAGCCATGGTCTCTGGCGGCTTGGCTACTGACAGACCTGGTGGAAGACCTTGGTGGCAACCATATTGTACTGGTTCTGGAGAATTGAAGGATGCTGGAGTTAGGGGGTCATGGAGGCTTCCACCAAATTTTTAAAGGAAGGCCTGGGCAAGTTCCAGCAGACCTGGCAAGTTGCATCAGTGTTGGAATCCCTGCAGGCAGCCCCTAAGAAGCTGATGTGTGGAGATGTGAGGAGTAAAACAAAGCAACAGTGGAGAACCTAAAGACTAAGAAACGCCAGTACAGTGGAATATTGGCCTAGTAAAGCTGCAGTAACTAAACGCAGAAAAGCCAACAGAAAGACCATATGAACTGCAACCAGCAAGGCCATGGGGCAGAGTTACACTGGTCCTTTGGACAGAATATAATAATACCATGTGATTGATTGACAGACATGGAACTATAGGACTTGTTTACCCAGCTGGATCTCAGACTTGTTTTTGTTCCATTCCTTATTTCTATGCCCCAATTTTTCTGAATGGAAATATTTATTATGCACCTTTATATAATGGACATATACAATTTGATTCGCTTTTTTACAGAATCTCACATTGACAATTTATCTTGAATCTCATAGGAGACTTTGGACTTGGACTTTTGGACAATCTTGGAACTGTTGAGACTGGGGAGTCTTGGAAATGGACTAAATGAATTCTGTATTGTGAGATTATCATGAGATTTTGGGAGCCAAGGGTGAATGTTATGGTTTGGATGAAAAGTGTCCCCTAAAATCTTATGTAGAACACTCCAGGAAGGCTGAGGTGAAGTGATTGAGTTATAAGAGCTTTAACTCAATTAGTGAGTTAACACCCCTGATGGGATTATCTGGTGGCTGTATGCTTGTAGGGTATGGCTGGACAAAGTGGGTCATTAAGGGTGTGACTTTTGGGTATATATTTTGGATATGGCATGGAGTTTCTCTGTGCTCCCTGGAGCCATGCCCTTTGCCATGATGTGCTGCCTCACCTGGAACCCCAAGGAATGGAGATGGCCTTCTATGGACTAGGACCTCTGAAACTCTGAGCCCTAATATAAACTTTTCGTATTAGGGTTCTCTAGAGGAACAGAATCAACAGGATATACATATATAAAGAACGGATTTATTATATTGGCTTACGCAACCAGAGGCTAGTTAATCCCACCCTAGATAACTGCCTGCAGGCTGAAGAGCTGGAGGAGCCAGTAGCTGCACAGTCCTGGATGCTGAATCCTAAAAACCAAGGAATCAACAATGTTATCACAGTCTGGACAGAAGGCCTTGAAACTTCCTGATTAATTGCTGGGTAGAGTCTGCTTTGGAAGAGTGAAGGAGCTATAGTTTGACTTCTTCAGATGACCACAGAAGCAATTAAGAATCGTTCGAAAAGAACCAAACTTGTATTTCGTGCTGCTTTCTTGCCTTCCAGCTTTTATTTCATCCAAGCCTACAACCTGTTGGACAGTGCTGGCCACCCATAAAGTGGGTCTTCACTTCAGTTCACTATCCCACATGCCAATCACTACTAAAAAAAAAAGAAAGAAAAAGAAAAAGAAAACCTCACTAATACATCCAAAAGATTCACTCTTAGTTGCCTCTTAATCTTAGACATACCTTAATCTAATCAAGTTGGCATTTCAGATTAACCATTACATTTTTCCTCCTAAAATTTTTCCTCTCAGGTCTTTTAGTCACAGCAACAGGAAAGCTGGCTAAAATAATTTCCAAGATTTCTGTTTGATTCTTTTTCAATATCTCTATCTCCTTATTGAATTTCTTATTCATATCCTATACTAACTTCCTTAATTCACTCAGTTGTTTTTCTGTGCTCTTTTGGAATTCATTTTATAATCATGTTTTAAAATTCTTCATTTTGTATTTCATTCAGTTCAAGAACTTTGGAGTCATTTGCTGGTGAACTATGAAATTTAGGAGGCATTATATTACCTTGATTTTTCATACTTTTGTATTCCTGTGTTGAGTTTTATGCATTTTTCCACTCTTATATTTGGGCCTTTTTAGGCAGCCTTCTCTTGCCAGAGTCCTAGAGTTATCTAGATTTAAGACCCTTATAAGTGTGGCATCCTCACTTTTTACATTAATTCTGTTTTTGCTATAGGAGTGAATGTCCATGAATCGGTGTTGAGCCCTACCCCTAGTCATTTCTAATTGGGGTCTTATTGTTAGTTTGGATGTTTTGTCTCATATTCTTCATGTTTCAGCATCACTGAATTTTAAGTATTATCAGTTTGTGAATGGAACAAGGTGAACTGTCTCTTGACTGGGTTTAGCTCAGCATTAGTCTCTAATCTGTGACCTTGTAGTGTCCCTGTAGATCCAAGCATCTCACAGAAAAGGGGGAAACAAAAAAATAGCAACAACCAAGGCAAACCGTATACAGTATTAATATAAATACTTGGTGCCTTCTATAACGTCTATAACACTAATTGTCACAAAAACAGAAATGGTGAGGTCAGTAATTGCCAATAGCAAAATGAAAAACAGTTATGAATTACATATCTGGCACTAAAGCATTTAAAGTATTTCAGGTGTCAAGTATGCCATTCACAGTATTAATAACTGCAACAATATGAATGATGGGGGCAGCAGTTATATGTGTCAAGTAGTTGTAAAAGATGGCAAAAATATAGTTCATTAAGAGAAAGGAGAATATGATAAGAAGGTAAAAGAAAGTTTTGAATTTCAAAGTGTGATCAGAGAAGAAGCATAAGAGATGTAGCAAGTGACAGTTATCTAGAAGGAGGACAAAAAAATTTAAAGATACAAATTAAAAGGAAAAAGAGAGAACAAAGGAATTTGTCTGTAGGAGAAGAAAAATCATAGAAACAAACAAAAACCCAAAAGCAAAATAAAGCAAGACCAATATAAACAGACAAAAAACCCTTTGTCTTGTCAAAAGATGAGGAAAAATAACAATCATTTCAAAACAAATGTTAAAACTGAGAAAAAAGGAACAAAAACTTACAAACACACACACATACACACACACACACACACACACACACACACACACACACACACATGACCCATTAGACCCATTGTAACAATACACAAACAAACAAATCCCCCAAAATCCCTGTCAAAGAAGTTGGATGGTTACTGCCTATTGCCTATACCTACCTGTACTTTCTGTTTCTTCTTGGGGTTATGTACACACACGAGAGAGAGAGAGAGAGAGAGAGAGAGAGAAAGAAAGAGAGAAGGAGAAGCACAATGGTTGGAGGTTGTTAATCCCTGCCTCCTTTTGTGTAGGTCACCTAGCATCCAACTAGAGTGACCTAAAACTGAACTTATTGATCTGGTTGAAACAGAGCTCAGCTGCTCAGTTTCTCTCCTCATCTGTGTAATAAAAGGTGAGTGTAGTGGAATGGGAAGCACTGTTGAAGCAGTTTTGTGGGGACAGACCAGATAATGCACTCCCAGAATGGGACTGTTGCAGAGTTCTAAGAGGGGAGTTCTGGTTGCTGGGACTTAGGTCTAATCAGACCATAATGACTTTGTTTCATTCTATCTATTCTGAAGAGATCATATTAACACACTTGTAGGTCTGGCAAAATGCCAATCTCTGTTAGGAGTGAGGATATCAGGAGGTTCCTAAGAATTCTACATGCAGGCCAGAGGAGTCAACACTCCATAGGTTTCACATAATTTGCTGCCCACACATACAGTCTTCCCCAGCTTAATCCCTACTTGTAACACACTCACCTGTTCAGATTTCTGACTCTTCGGCTACTTAACTGAGTTGCCAGACTCAATGCACAAGTGAATTGCATTTCCCTCCATATTAATATTTGATTTGAATCACCCTGGGTACAATCTTCTCAGTGCCTATTTTGCTGACTTTCTACTGGGTGCATCCTAGGCTACCTGGTTGGTGCTTCCAGGACAGGATGGCAATGTTTGCTGTTCTGTCCTCGGCTCCCCAAAGCAGCAAGCTGCAGCGTGGCCTCCTCAAAACAGTTCCCACCTTAGCTCTCCAACTGCCAACTGAGAAAAACAGAGCACTTTTCAAACATCAATTCACTGGGCAGCCTCTGGATCCACTATGTTCAGGCTGCTTTTCTGTTCTATAGGGTTTTGTGTTTTTTTTTTATGACAAATTTGCCCAGTGTGTTTCTAGTCTCTGTAATTCCTCCCCTCTGCAGTTAACCAACACTGCTGCCACAGCCAGCTCGGCTCCAATGTGCTCTTTCTTCTTTGTTCAATGCACTTGAATTTCTGAGTCTTAGGAGACTCTGACTATCCAATATTGAATATCAGTGAATTCCCCCTTTCATGTACTCTGCTGAATTCCATGCTGTGGAGCAACTGGAAATGGAGTCTTCCTCTAATCTGTCATCTTCCTAAAATAACTATACCTGGTTTTTAAAGATGAACTTTGTATTTCAATTCTGGCTACACAGAAGTTGCAAAGGTAACAAGGAGAGTACCCTGACTTCCCTACCATATTTTCAATTTTTCCTAATGTTACCATATTATACTACTGTGGCAATTTGTCAAATCTACCATATACCCACAGAACTCAATACTGATAAGTTACTATTAATTGAGTTCTAGACTTTACATGGATATTTTTTATTGAGCATTTTAAACTGTTAGGATAATTTGAATCTCTGGATATTATTGTCTTTCTTCAGAGAACATTTATTTCATCTTTGAATAGGTACTACCCAGGAGAAAATTATCTTATATAACAGAAATAATGTGAACATTGATTTCAATCATCCTTAGGTCTAATCCATTTCTGGCTTACCTTTTTATTTTTAAGTAGCCTTTTGAAGTTCCCCCCAAAGGTCTGGAATGTCAGGGGGTCCCCACCCCCATTGTGCAGTGAACTCTATTTCCTCTATAACAATGAAATTACCACAAATTTGGTATAGCTTCTCAGCCTTTTAGACACCAATTTAATGTTCAGAATTAGTAATCAACTTAAGGAGAAAGTGGGCCCCAAATAAACATTTTACCTCTCTTGGCTTTCTTCTTTCAGTTTTTGAATCCGCAAATTTCCCTTCTCTGATTACTGTATGATATTGTCAAGTGCAGAAGGTATGTCATCTATCTATCTATTTATCTATCATCTCTATATATCATCTATCTAATTCTCCAACTTTTATAGGTATTTTCAGAGGGACGCTTGATCCAAAATAACTTACTCCATCTTCACTAGACAATAAAATTTTGAAATATTTTAAATTCATTTTTTAAATTGTAGTAAAATGCATAATAACAAAAATTTGCCATTTTAGCTAATTTCATTGTGTAGTTCAGTGGTATTAAGTGCATACACATTGTTGTGCTACCCTCTCTGCCATATACCCACAGAGCTCTTTTAATCGTATAAAAATTTTATACACATTAGACATCTCTTTATTCTCCTTTACCTCAGTCCCTGACAACCATGGTTCCTCTGTCTGTCTCTATATAGTTGACTGCACTATGTCCTCATATAGGTGGAATTATGTAATAATTATCCTTTTGCAAATGGCTTCACTTAGCATGATATTCTCAAGGTTCATTTATGAACCTTACAGCATGGATCACAATTTTCTACTTTTTAAAGGCTGAATAATATTCCACTGTATGTATATACCACATTTTGTTTATTCATTATCCACTGATTAACACTTGAATTGCAAGCTATATTTTTGGGATATTGTTAATGATGGATATGGCAAATTTCCATAAATCTCTCATGTGAGCAGAAAGCAAATCCCCTAATCACTGTTTCAAAATCTACTGACTCAGGCCCTTATCAGAATCTATTGACTCCAAGCCCTTATCAGAAAAATCATACTCTACAAAATTCCTGTTTTAACCTGAAAACTTGAACCTTGGCCCCCTCCCCATTTATTCCCTCTATCTACCCCAGGCTATAAGCAGCAGGTGGGTCCCAGACTCCACTGAGCTCCCCATCTACAGAGTTCTCCCAGGTAAACCTGTGTTACTGTAGAGCCACCATTCTCCTCTCTCTTTCTTTCCTTATTTTGTCTCCTTCCTTATAAATAATGCTGCTATGAATGTAGGTGTAACATATGTGTATTTGTTGAAGTCCTTACTTTCAATTCTGTCAAATGAGCATTCTGAAATAAAATTGCTGGATCATATGAGAAGCCTATTTTTAATTTTTTGAGGAGCTACCTTAATGTTTTCCTTGGTGTCTGCAACCCTTTATGTTCCCAACAACAGTGCAAAAAGTCTTCAATTTCTGAATATCCACATTAACATTTATTTCATGTCTTCGAATTTTTTTTAAAAAATCTTTTAGTTTCTTTCCTTGCTCAAAAAATAATATCTATCTGGGCTGGAGCAGTGGCTCACTGGTTACAGTGCTTGCCTGTCACACGCAAGTATGCAGGTTCGAACCCCAGCACAATGTACACAATGAAGTGTTGGAACAATGAAAGTCACATGAAAAATTAAATGAAATTGATTCTCTCTTTCTCTCTCACTGTCCCTCTTTATCTTAAAAAAATAGTAACTGTCATAATGGATGTGGGATGGTATGTCATTATAGAATTAATCAAAATACTTTTTGATATATATATATACATATATGTATGTATATGCATACATATATGTATATATATATATATCCTTATAAGTGTATCAGTGTATCAGGGACTCTACTTGGGACACAGGTGGGAATTTTATTCATCAAGGCCTTTCAGGTAAACTAACATAATAAACAGGCTGGGAGTCTGTTTGCTCAGATGACAAATCCTCAGATAAAAGCTGAGAGTTCTGTTGGTACAACAGTCTGTCACTTATTTCTGACCCTTTGTACTCCTATATGGATCCTAAGAAAAAGTTCTCATTATATACAAATTTAAAAAGTGCTTTTGATTAATACTGATTTTGACACTGCTTTGTGTCTCCCTAAAGAATAAACACACACTGAAAAGAAAAAGAAAGTTATCTGGCTCTCAGAGCATCTTCCAAAGTGGGTCCTATGTCAATCAGGAGATGCCGAGAAAGTAGTCAAAAAGGTGGAGCTGTCCATGCAATTGCTCTCTCCATGAAGAACCACTCCAATTGTATTCTAAGAGTCAGTGGTTTGGGGCAGGAACAGTGCTTTGCACTGCAATTGACAGAAGAGCCTGTGGGACATTAAGAAACATCTGACCAGACTTGCAAGTAAGCTCATATGAGCCACCCTGGAGGGAAACTTTTTGCAGAAAATAAATTTAGACTGAGCAGTAGAGGATAGATTTGGGTGAAAAATGGAATACTAATGCAAATGTGACTACAAAATGTACCAAAATATGGCAAAATATAAGGAAACATACGATGAATACTGGTAAAAAATTTTAAATCTATTTTCAAAACAGCTGCTACCTGGAGTCTGGTGGATTTAGCAACTATTTGAAAGACTTATTCCCCACCCTAGTCCTTAACCTTCACACATATTCCTGATCTATAAATCAACCATATTTCTGAAGGTAGTCTCTTCCACAGCATTTCTTGCTTTGGTGTACTAAAATGATGATGAAAATAACAACAAATCCATCATGTTTATAGATTTTCAGGAAGAAATAGCATATGAATATGACAATAAAATTAGCCCTACAATTTCACTCTATTGATACACAACAAAATTAAGTTTTGTCAATAATTACTCAAACTTGTTATTGATATCACATAGCTGATTAGACAATGGTTTCAGCAGAAAAATAATAGTTGTATGCAGTTTTGCTTAAGTACCAGCACAATTTGTATTTATCAATAATAATGGAAATCAAGTAGCCAATCACAGTGCCCTTAGAAGATCTTAATTTAGATACAGTGTAGTGTCTGTTATCTGTAAAAATGCAATTTATAGCAGGTGCATTTTTAAAGCCCAGTGTGAGTAGAGAGGAATATAAATGCTTTGTAAGTCTCTCTCTCTCTTTCTCTCTCTCTCTCTCTCTCTGTGTGTGTTGTGTGTCCAATTTTTTTTTCTGGGTGAGCAAAAACCTATGAGCACATTCACAAGCATACATTTATATAGAGAACTTAGAATGTGGATGTGTAGGACTTTTATTTGATGAACAGAGAACATGATTAGACACAGAATTAATAAGTGGCAGCTATGGGAGAACAGATCCTTGCAGGGTTGGGGGAAAAGATTGGGTTATAACTTGAAGTGCTAGTGGAGATGGGGCTCAGGTTTTCTCATGCCTGAAGGGTTAACAAGAATGTCAAAGGAAAAAGCTACAATATTGGAAAAAAAATTAAAGCTAGCGAGATTAAGATAGTCCCAGAAAGCCTGAGGGAGAATCTAAAACATCGAGCTTGCATTGCCTTCACAAAGAAAATGACTGGAAGATTCCTCAGAGCACTGGAGAGAGCCAACCTTTAAAAGGAGAGTAACAGAGTAAAAATTATGCACTAAGTCTGTGGTGTGAAAAAAAAATTCCTTTATTCTCTATTACTGAACTTTTCTTTCTCTGGAGACTTCCAGCTAAAGTAAACTTGCCAAATTGAATGTAACATGATCTCTGCTGGTCTAACTCAAGTTCAGTTCAAGGTTAAAGTTCCTGTCAGATTGGCTCTTCTCTGTCTGTCCTCTCTGAGCTCCCATGCTGCGGAAGTGGTTAAAGGACCTGTTCAATGCCCCTCTGGCTGCTGGGTTTACTAGATGGGACAACCACAAGTCTGCATGCTGTCTTCTTGGTCTTCATAGGTTTCTAATGTCCAGAAGCCAGATGGTTGAGTGCATGATGCCATCTGGTTCTATTGGTGCTGGCACTGTCAGCTGATGAAAGCATGAGTGGTGTATGTTGTCATTTCTGATCTCCTCACTGACAATGTGCCATGATTGATTAGTCTTGGGAATTTCTCTCTCTAAGTTGATCAGGACCAACTGGGTTCTTTCTATTTTTATAGAGTTAGCAACTTCTTGCCAAGTCTACAACATCATCCCAAGCTCATTGTCCTAGAGTTCTTTTAGAGTTCTCATGGTCTTTTTGCCTCCTACTGTGGAACTAACTGCTCTCAGGCAAACTAGCCGGCTTTCCTCCTCAGCTTTGTTCAAGAGTTACAGCAGTTACAGCAACTATTGGAGCCCTCAACTCCAAATGCACTGCAAGAAAGGTGAAGGAATGCTATTTCAAGTTCATGGTCTGGAAATCTTACACTGCTCCTACTGTTCTACTGTGCCTGGACCAGATTGGTCTCCACACATGCCCCACCTGCCCACTGTTTCCACCACCTCCCAATAATACATTCAGTTATTAATTAATTCCCCAAATCTCAAATTCCCCAAATCCCAACCTCCAAGTAGCATCACATTTGATGTTAGATTTTCAACATACGAATTTGGGGGGAACATAAACATTTAGTTCTTAACACATGTGGAGGTCAAAAGACGCTTAGCTTAATTAAAAAGTACCTAGAAATTTCCATAAAAGAAAATTTTATTGCCACATAGTTTGTACAACTTTTAGTTTTTCATGTGACTTTCATTCCTTGGGCACTCTTTGTATACGTGGTACTGGGGTTTGAACTCTCGTACTCATGCATGCCAGGCAAGCGCTGTAACCGCTGAGCCACCACTCCAGCCCCAGCTTGTACAACTTTTAAATGATATTTTTATATAGAAGCAAATATGCTAAACACTAATAGTAAATAGTTCTAGGTTGAATTATGAGTGATTATCATTATTATTACTTATTTTTAATATTTTTCAGATCAGATCAAATTAGATCAAATACAACCCAGATCAAACCAAACTTCATGAACTCTTTTCTTGATTTTGTCTCCGGAAGCTGGAAGCAACATCCTCTCTTTTGAGAAATACTTATATTTTTTAGTAATTGTACAAAAGCAATCATTCATGGTCACAAGTAAAGAAACCTTTTTTGGCTACCTATAGATAAGCAAATCAAGCTAAATCAAACAAAATTTACGAAGTTTTGGTAAAGCTGTTTCAAATTTTTAATTTCTAAAATAAAACTTTTTTATTTTATTTTTCTGATAAGTATGGATATGACTTTGTTTCATTTCTTGTCTTTGGAAATCAGAACATAGTATTAGTAAATGTAGGAAAATATACTTATGCACCCGGGAAAGTTAGTGTTGAACCTGGTTATTTTCAAATAAACAATTGAAATGAAATGAGTTAAAAGAGTTATTATGATTAACTCCCAGAAGTTTTTAGTTCTGTCTGAGTCCTTTCTTTAATTGATTTAAATATTACGCATTACCAAATTCCCATTTACCAAGTTCAAAGAGAAGTGGATAATCCAGAGAGATGAATGATAATGATAATAAAAAGACAAAGTGAATACTCTTGGACTACCTAAATAAAAACAATATATTTTGATTCCTGGCCTACAAATGAAGGAATTTAGTCTCTAGTCAGAGAAAGATTTTCGTGCAGGACTTTAAAGAGGGGGAGCTGGCCATTAATTAAAAAAAAAAAAGATGATTGTGAATGATTTATACGTATAAAAATAATACAACTCATTATTTTAACAGTTTTTATATTCTAAGATCAAGTCATTTGGATGATATTACCACACAACTTACTTGCTTAGTTTAATAACTTTGAAATCTTCAGTCCTTTTTTTTTCAATACATCTTACAAATTGAGAAGGCCAATTTCTTTAGTTTGGTAGCAATATTAAATATATTTCTGATCCTATTATGTTTTTATAAGTGAGAAAATTGCTTTAAATATTTATTTTATCAACTGGATGCAGATCATTCTATTGTTCATTGTATAATAATATAGTCTGAGTAGTATGAATCCATCCTAGAAGTAGTATTTAAGAGTAAATGCTTCTGAGTTAGTTTCATCTAGTCCCACTTGGGCAAATCTCTTTCCTGTTTGAGCCCCATTTTCTGCATCTGTATAATTATAATTAAAATGTCTACTTCATATGATTATTATATATAATAAATGAGATCATTCAAGGGAAGCATTATGACAATTTTATGATACACATTTATTTAGTTTTCATTAAGGATTTATTTCTACTTTGTTAATGATGAATGTAGCTTAATAAAAACCTAAAAATGTCCCACCGTTTTTGTTAAGAACTTATTTAAAGCCATTTCTAAGCTGTAACTCCTCCTTTCACTCCTTGTGTGTTTTCTATATCTGCTCATTCAAATTATGTCTCTGTCCAACTCTCCTATTTTGGATGTCATTTCCCCTATAATTGCTACTTTATTTTTTAAGCAATGCTTTTATTAGTGCATTGTAGTTATACACAATATTAAGGGTCATTTTGACATAGTCGTGCATACATATAATTTGTTTGATTTCAATTCCCAGTACATACAATTTCTGTCTGTTCCTCCTTCCCCTTACTCCCCTTCCTGTTCCCTGTTTGCCTTCCTTCCATTTGTTTATTTTATTTATTAGTGCAGATAAATATAAAAGAAATACATAAAAGTGAAATTCATTGTGATATACTCATACACCCATGTGGCATGATTTCATCTTGTAGTTTCTCCTTTTCCCATCCCTCTACTCTTGCCATTGATCCTCTTCCTCTACTCCACTGTTCTTCCTTCAGTTTTCATAGGATATCCCTTCTTTTTTTATTGAGAAATTTATTTGTTGAACAATCATATAAGTTTTTAAAGAAATAATATCATATGAATATAGATTATGAAGATTAGATTTACCCCCAAGAGTGCCCCCCCCCAGTTACCCACCCTTATCCCTCCCCTCCCCTCCCCAAAACATTTCTAAAAATGTATTAGTTTGTATAACATTACAACTTATCCGGATTTAACACGTGATAATAGATCTCCTTTCTCAAAGGCCAGGGCAGGATCTAGCTGCCTTTGAAGGTAAATGGATGGCTATGGATGAAATTACGCTGAGTGAAATCTGCATAACCCAGAGAACCAAGGGTCGAATGTTTTCACTAATCTGTGGAGGGATACCCCTTCTTGTAAACCTTACTTCTTCCTTTATCTCTTACAGATCTCTCCCACCTTTTAGGACCTTCTTTATGAAAATGACGGAGGGAGAGAGAAAGAGAGAGAAATGGAGAAATAGAGAAATTAATAGTATTAAGTTTTTAGAGATTATCCTTTTAGTAATATATCTAAAATATTTAAATGACTCAAAGCCATAAGGATTTTCTTCTATGAATTCTTCTTGAGGCTTTCTGGTTTTCATTTTTACATGATCTATCATCTATTTTGAGTAAATATTTACACATGGAGTGAATTGTGGCTCAAAGTTCATATTTATATATGTGCTAGAAAAATTTCCAAGCACTGTACATTTAAAAGGCTATTTTTCCACTAAATTGTCTTTGCATTTCATCAAAATAAATTTTTCATTTTGGGGGTTTATATTTCTGGACTTTTTATTCTGTTCTATTGTTACACTTGCCTATCTTCACAACAATACCACAATATCTTGATTACTGTAGCTTTAGAATAAGTCAAAGTCAAGCAGTGTAAGTCCTTAACTTTATTCCTTTTTCAAAGTTGGTTTGGATAGTCCAGATTCTCTTCATTTCAGTATACATTTTAAAATTAGGTTGTAAATTTTTACAAAAAAGATCTGCTTGGATTTTGAATGGGATTTTTGAATATATAGATAAAATTGGAAACCATATTTAGTATTTAATTTTCCTGTCCATGAATACAGTGTATCTCCCATTTATTTATGTCTTCTTTAATATCTTTTAAAGTCTTCAGAGCCTGCACATTTTTGTCATGTTTATCTCTAAGTACATGATATTTTTGATGCTGTTATAAATGATATTTTTTTAAATTTTAAGGTTATTATTTTCAACATATAGAAACATAATTGATTTTTGTATATTGCTCTTGCATCCTTAACCTTGCTCAATGCACTTACTGAACCAGGTACCTTTTTTGGTAGATTCTGTAATATTGTCTACATAGAAGATATGCTATCTGTGGAAAAAATATTGTATCACAAAGTCACTTTTTTCTTTCCATTCTGGAAGTTTTTTTCTTCCCTTGCTTTAATGCACTGGCCAACACCTTCACACTACCATTTTAATTAGAAAAACTGAGACCATATATCTTTTCCTTGCTCCTAATTTTGGGGAAAAAGCATTTACTCTTATAATTAAGATTTTAGCTGTAGGTATTTTTTATACATTCTTTTTCAAGTTGAGAATGTTCATTTGAATTTCTAGTTTGCTGAGAGCTTTTATACAGAAAGTCTGCAGGATTATGTCATATGCTTTTATTGCATCAGTTGAGATGATTAAATGGGTTGTCTTTTTTAATTTGCCAATATGCTGAATTACTTTGATTGCTTTTTAAATATTGCAACAAGTTTCCATTTTGGAACAAGTACCCATTTGGTCATAATGTATCACCTACTTTTTCATAATGCTCATTGAATATGTGTTCACAAAAGAAATTGCTCTGCCACTTCTTGTCTTGTAATATATTTGTCAGACTTCAATATTTTTTCTCTTTTACCTATTTATTTATTTTTATTTTTGGTGCCATTTATTTTATTTTTTATTTTTACTTCTTTGGTATCAGGAATTGAACCCAAGGACTTTTAAACCACTGAGCCATATCCCCAGCCCTTTTTATATTTTATTTTGAGAGAAAATGTCTAAGTTGCTTAGGGCCTCACTAATTTGCTGAGACTGGGTTTGAACTTGGTGCCCTACTGTCTCAGCCTCCCAAGCTGCTGGGATTGCAGGCATGCACCACTACTATGTCTGTCTCCACTGCTTACTTTAAACCTCTGTTCTTTTCTAATAGTGTCTTAAGGAAAGTGGAAATTGAGAATATCATTTAATGCCTTTCTTTTTTCTAATAAAATTTGCTTCTAAATATTGTTTGATCCTTATCAAATCAATCTAAGTATGTTGTGCTGGGAGCCAGCCCCAGCAGAACTCTCGGGTCCCCAAAGGATGAGTGCAGTCGGCGCAGAGGAACATCTCGAACCTCCGGGACAAATTGCAAGCAGACACAGTTCCCTGCTTGAGCAAAATGCCGACTGATCTTTACTCTGATGTATTTTTATACAGGTAGCAAAACAATACTTTCATTAACTGTTTCGTTACATTTGACTTCTTTTTTAAATTTTTCGATAATCCCTGTCATTAACATATTTCCTTAAAACACAATGTTTTCTTTTTTTTTTTTCCCGTAAATGTCTTTTTT
>PVKS010030431.1:0-12553 GCA_004027875.1 Aplodontia rufa
AGCCGATGTCATTCCTCCACAAACTATCCATTCAACGCATGAGCTCTTCTGGGGGAAAATGCAAAAGGTAAAATTCAAGGTGGATATCCATGATCTGGTTTTTCCCCTCAATAACAAAGTTTATATCCACTGATTGATACTGTTTTGATAATGTTTCTCCCTCAACTGTATTTCTATATTCTAATAAAAAAAAAAAGAAGTATCTAGCCAGGTGCAGTAGCACACAATTGTAATCCCAGCTACTGCAGACACTGAGGCAGGAAGATTGCAAATTCCAGGCAACTTAGCAAGACTTTGTCCCAAAATAAAAAGGAATGGGGATGTAGTTTCGTGGTAGAGCACTTGCCTAGTATGTGCCAGGTCCTGGGTTTGATCCACGGCATTGAAAAAAAAGAGCGAGATGGCAATGGAGTAAGAGCCTCCCACAATCTTCTGAAAGACACACTAGCTTGAACAAATTGAACAATGATTCATATGCCAGGTTACCGTCACAAGAGCTGAGGAAATCAGGTAAGAGCCCATAGTGCCTGTTTTTAATATAACAAAGCAAAAAGATCTATTGAAGAAGGTAGGAGGAGTGCCTAAGTCAACCCTCCCCAATTTCCAGACAGCCCAATATGGAGAGAGACTTCTCCCACGTGGGAGAGGGAGAGAGAATTAAGTATAGGCCACGGACTTGAAACTAGTACAAGAACTGCCACAGGGCAACCCAGTGATTGTCAATGCAACACAACATCTACCAACAGGCTGGTACCTGTGGACTGAGCCATTGGAACTGCATTAGGTAAGTGGCTGACGGCCTCCTCCACCCCTTCAACCTTGACTGGCAGAGTGGAGAGTAGGACTCCACCACTGTGGAGCAGGGCATGAAAGTTGGCACAGGGCTTTGTCTTGGATTCCAGTGCCAGATCCTCTGTGGTTAGACCCAGCACCTGCCAGAAGCTGAAGTCCCCACATATGGGCCAGAGCTCACAGATGGATTCTCTAGACCAGCGTGGCATCAGGTGGAGACCTGTTTTCCAGTGGGACAGACTTGAGTTGCAGGCCACATTTCCAGCTTTGAAGTATACTTGAGGCCCTCCTGCCCTCCTCCCAAGCCTTTGTAGGCCTGCAGCTGGGAGACTCAGGCACAACCCACCTTCAGGGCAGCCATGGTTGCCAAGCTACTCTCTCCACCACCTGTCCCCCAACCTTGGGCAGCACAGCTACTTCCAGGCCATAGTTTGCATCAGGCAGAGACCTGCACCCCAGAGGGACAGACTTGTGTCTCAGCCTGCAGTGTGATCTCTGTGCACCCCTGAGACAGTGTAGGCTCTGAGGCTTGGGCACAACACAGCTTAGCCTCAACCTAGGTGGCCAAGGTTATGCCTTCAACACTATCACAACCTTGGGCAGCATAGCATGGTGTAAGAACCCATTAGCTGGGGATAGGACAAAGTAGTAAAGTACCTTGGTTCTTTACCTAATATTGGGCTTAGTGAGATGAAGTGATGGGCCAATGCTAATGGGCCCCATTCCCAGGTTTACCTGTGGAAAGAGCCTCAGGAACAGCTCCAGTGCCAGGGCAAGACACTGGGCCTCAATCTACTAGACTTCTATTCCAGCTAGCATCACCTCTGGCAGGTTGCATAGTTATGGAATGCCTAGCTTAAGCACTCCAGCAAGGGGCTGGAGCGGTGGTTCAGTGGTTGGAGCACTTGCCCGGCATGCACAAGGACCCAGGTTCAATCCCCAGAACCACATACACAACTAAGTGTCAGAGAAACAAAGGCCAAATGAAAAACTAAGATTCTCTCGCTCCCCCTACTTGGTCTCTCTCTCTCTCTTTAAAAACAAATAAACAACAAAAGGGCTGGAGTGGTGGCTCAGTAGATATAATGCTTGCCCGGCATGCGCAAGGACAAAGGTTCAAATCCCAGCACCAGATACATAATGAAATGTCAGAGCAAGGAAGACCACATGAAAAACTAAATAAAAGTTGATTCTCTCTTTCCCTCTCTTAAAAAAAAAAAAACAACCAAACAATGCAATCAGACAAGAGAAAGAAATAAATGGTATCCACATTTGAAAAGAAATTAAGTTGTCACTGTTTACAGATGACATGTTTTTATACGTAGAAAACCCCAAAAAACGCCACTAAAAATTATATGAACTAATAAATGATTTCAGCAAAGTTGCAGGATACAAAATCAACATATAAAAATCAATAGCATTAGGGCTGGAGCGGTAGCTCTGCCGTCACAGCACTTGCCAGGCGTGGGTTCAAACCTCAGCACCCACATACACAACTAAGTGTCAGAGCAACGAAAGACATGTGAAAAACTCAATAAAAATTAATTCTCTCTTTCTGTCCTTCTCTCTTAAAAAAAAAATCAATAGCAATGCTATATACCAGCAGTAAATTTTCTGAAATAGAAATAAAGAAGCAATCCCATTTATAAAAGCAAGAAAAACTATGATCAATTAAAGTAAAGTGGGTATCCTTATTTTGTTACAGATCTTAAAGAGAAAGCTTTAAACTTGCCTCCATTCTGTATCATGTTAGCTGTTGGCTTCTTAGAAACAATCTTTATTTTGTTGAGGTACCCTATATTTCTGTAGTACCATCTAGTAGTCACTACACAAAATTAGCATACTGTGCAAATAAAGATCTTGACTCGACAAAACATATTTCAGGGGGCTGGAGTGGTGGCTCAGTAGTTAAGGCACTTGCCTGGCAAGCATTGAGAATGCAGGTTCAAACCCCAGCACCACACATACAGCTAAGTGTTGGACAAACAAAGGCCTGATGAAAAACTAAATAAAATGCTAAATAAAATTGATTTTTTCTCTCTCACTCTTGCACTCTTTTTTTAAAAAAGCATACTTCAGTTATTTTTATTTATTTATTGAATTGGCAAGCCTACAACGTATACCTATATATATAGGCTTTATAAATACTTTTAGACTACAACAGTATGGGAACCAAAAGACACTATATATTCAAGCATTTTATACTCAGGACATTTTAGGTTACTTGAGATTTTGCTCTGTGGAGTTGGTTTGCTGTAACATTTTCAGAACCTTTCTATGACAATGTAATTAAACTGGGTATGAATTTCACATTTAGCTCCCAAAATTTCATACTTGAGTGTCATATTTGAACATCAAAGGACAGTGTAAGATTATTGGGGAAACAGGCTCTGATCCTTGTCTTTACAGTGAAACCATTTTATTTCTGCCAAACCTACATAGCAGCTTTTCCAAATGTGTGTGATGGAAACCATTGATACTCGCAGATACTCCTCCAGGACAAAGGAGTTCCATTGTAAATTATATTTGGATGGGCTGGAGCAGTGGCTCAGCAGTTATGGTGCTTGCCTGGCATGCGCAAGCATGCGAGTTCAAACCGCAGCACCATGTACACAAGGGAGTGTCTGAGGAATGAAGGTAATATGAAAAACTAAATAAAAATTGCTTCTCTTTCTCACTGTCCCCTCTTTCTTAAGAAAAATATATAATTATATACATATTATATTTATTTGGAGAATACACTGCATGTTATAGATTCCTGTTGGGGACTCATACTGTATGCATAATGCATGCTCTGAGATGGCCCGCTGAACTGAGAAGTGTGACATCTGTTGAACTTGCTTAATCCTGCTTCCCCAAAATTTCAGTTTTGGAAAATGCTATGTATGTGTGTGCATTAACGAAGGAAAAGACAGATGCAATAATGAGACTGTGGATAAAATCATAAGAGGACAATGTAGCCTAAGCAAAGTGAGCTTTTTCAAGAAAGACCAACTTCTCATTCTTTTAAGTTGTGAGGGTCTATCTACATGTCTAAATACAGCAAATGTCTATATGTATAAAAATTATATATTATACATATGTATAAATATACACATATTTATATATATATGCATAACTTTTACCACCAGAGTTAAGACAATACCTAATAACAAATATTTGCTTAGTATTCATTTACAGGACAATCATATGTATGTGAACTTTTAATTAAAACTCATATTGACCCTATGATATGAAGTGTTATTCTATGTTTTTGAATAAGGAGGCTGAATGTTAGAATGATCAGGGACCAGGCCTAGGACATGAAGGCATACTGCAATGAAAACATAACAGTAAGAAGACTGTAAGTAACGGCTGCCTTCAAGCCAAGTTTGGAGAGGCACAATAAGCAATTGATCATTCTGAAACACTCAGTACACACACTCATTTACCTTGATTTCATCTGGCTTGCCAAATCTATTTGCTTATAAGGCCTTGTGTTAAAGCTGTTTTTCTACATTTATTTCCTATGAACTGCCTACGAAACATACTTTGAAAAATACTTATTCTGGATCTTTGGTTTCTCCCTAGCCAAAGGCAAAAATCATCACGTCCAGGGCCTGTATGCATAAATCCTGGCCTGTAAGTCAGACATGGAGTAGAAATCAAGAGAATTCCTAGAACTGGATTAAGGCTTACCCTCATGGTTCATATAAAGAGAACCCTTGTTAAGTAATTAATACCAACGTGATCTCCTTCCTCACTGCAATTCGCTCTAATTATTTGGGTGTGACTTAGCTCATGGAGGTTTTTCTCCTGTATGTGATTTCCAAGAATTAAGCCAGGTTGATGCCTGCCATGGCTTGTTTAAAGTAGTTGGAATCTTATGTACCTTCTGAAAAATAAATGGGGACCATAGGCCAAACTTAAAAATGAATGTATCAGATGGAAAAAAAAAAAAAAACCCTGCTAACCATACCCAGATGTTTACTCAGGGAACGCATCTCATGTGGGGCCGTTGAAATTGAAATTCAGGTTTTGGTGGGCCAACAGGGATGGTTTAAAGCCTTCCTGACTCCAGTTAAGAGAGGAGAGCCCTTTGTTGGCAGAGACCCACTTCTTTAAGTTGCCATTTTAAATTAAAAGTCTAAGGAAAGTGGCTATAAGCGCATTGGCGTATACTTCCAGGAAGGGAACCTCAGAGCATACTGGGAAAACACAAACACACAAAATCACACAAACCCTAATCTTCTCCATAAAGGCTTTTTTTTTGGTGGTGGTGGGGTTGATGTCATTTAATTGTTTTCTTGATTGAAACTTCCCTCTATTTCATGTTCGTTCTGAGTGACTTACTGAAGAGAAGAAAAGCACTTTGAGGGAGTATTTACATGCTTAGCTTTCAAATGTTTTAAAATAAAAGTTCACAGATCTGTCCTTTCCTCTGCTCCTTTTAGTTTTTCTCGCCCATTTGGAGTTGACAAAGATAGTGTGGCACTTTATCAAGTCATTCAACTTCTACAAGCCTCAGTTTTCTCACACCTAAAATGTGAGGATTGGCTCAGAAAGTGTTTACACTCCCTTTGGCTATGATTTTAGTGCAGTTCCTGGCTCCTGGTAGGTACTGGATAAATAATTGTTGAAAATTCTGGATACTCAGTCACTTTTTTTTTTTTTAAGAGAGGGGGACAGTGACAGAGGGACAGTGAGAGAGAATCAATTTTATTTGTTTCTCTGACATTTAGTTTTGTATGTGGTGCTGGGGTTCGAACTTGGGTCCCTGTGCATGCCAGATAAACACTCCAACCACTGAGCCACTGCTCCAGCCCTCAGTCACATATTTTGACCTTTCCCAACATAGTTCTGCTGTCTGGAAGTCCTAGGTTAGTACCCAGACTCCATGATTTATTAGATCGGTGAACTTGAGCAAGTTAGCCTCTCCAAGGCTTTGTGGCCAAATTTGTTATGCAGGTAAGACAGTGCCCACCTCGTTAGGTTAGTAAGGATGAGACGAGATGGCCTTGGAGCCCTCAGTGCAATGCCTTTTTACAGAGCAAACATACACTCCACGGTTGCCACCATTGTCACAACACATGCCTGTAATCCTAGCTGCACCAGATGCTGGGGCTGGAGGATCACAAGTGTAAGGCCACTGTGGGCAACTTAGCAAGACCTTGTCTCAAAAAACAAAAAACAAAACAAAACAAAAAAACCAAACTAAAAATGCTGGGGAGATATTTCAGTGGCATCTGAGTTGAAACCCTAATGCCAAAAACAAACAAAAAAAATTAAGAAGGCATTTATAAGAAATAAGTATCAATAACGGTAGCTTGACGATTTTCTTAGTGCTAGAGCAGTTCGCTTTATGAAAATGTGTCAGCCACACACGGCATCCATTACATTGGGGAATGTGTTCATTGTCATAAACTTCTGTATGTTCATGTTCCTATGTTCTAGAAAATCTTTTGCCTCATGCATGCTGCCAGGTTCCCAAGTTCCTTTTCTTCTCCACTTCACCTTATCTATCCTCACCCCACTATCATCTGGTCAACTCCTGTGTGTCTCGTTCTAGCCCTCTTTGTATCCTATCTGTTCTGGATCCCGGCACTGTCACACCGTCCTGGCTGTCACTCTTCTCAGTCTCTCCCCATGACTGCAAACTTCCTGACCATCATTTTTTTTTTTTATTTTTTTTAAAGAGAAGGACAGTGAGAGAGAGAATCAATTTTATTTAGTTTTTCATGCTGCTTTCGTTGCTCTGAGACTTCGTTGTGTACATGGTGTTGGGGTTTGAACTCATGTACTTGCACATGCCAGGCAAGCACTGTAACTGCTGAGCCACCGCTCCAGCCCACTGACCATCATTTTCAAAATATTTTTTTAGTACTGGGGTGTGAACCCAGAAGCCCTTTATCACTGAGCTACATCCTCAACACTTTTTTATCGTTTATTTTGAGACAGGGTCTACGTTGCTGAGTCTACCCTTGAACTTGTGATCTATCCTTCTGCCTTAGCCTCCCAAGTTGCTGGGATTAAAGGTGTGTGCCATTGCTCCTGGCCTCTTGACCATCTTGATGTTTACCCTCAATAATCTAGCACCCTCTCCCAAGCACCCAAGTACATAATACGTGTTCAATAAAGACGTGTTCAGTAAATAAATCAATAAAGTCAAATATCCACTGTGTTTCTGGATTTATGAAAACTTGGTCCCATTCTTAGAGCAGTTCCAGGGTGTGGATTACCCAAAGAACATGTTGTGGAGACTCCATACTACCCATGCATGCGTGTGTTAGAAAATGCTTGCTGGTTTTGGGTAGACAGATGAAACCTCATTTTTTAAAAAAAATTTTATTTTTGGTGCCAGGTATTGAACCCAGGGACGCTTAACCAGTGAGCAACTTCCTTGCCCTTTTTATTTTTTATTTTGAGACAAGGTCTTGCTAAGTTGCTTAGGGCCTTGCTTAGTTACTGAGGCTGGCTTTGAACTTGCAATCCTCTTGTCTTAGTCCCTTGAGTTGCTGGGATTACAGGCCTGTGAAGCCACACCTGGCAACACATTTTAAAATCTGACTCAGAAAGAAACGATCAGTTTTTTTTTTTTTAATTGCTCTATACACTTTCTTGGATATGGCAGAGAAATAGCTCTAATATTCAGTCTGTTTTTACCCTTCCATTAACGAACTTTAGTTGATAAGCATTTGAGCTTCAAAGGCT
Organism: Aplodontia rufa; assembly: GCA_004027875.1. Lineage (NCBI taxonomy): Eukaryota > Metazoa > Chordata > Mammalia > Rodentia > Aplodontiidae > Aplodontia > Aplodontia rufa. The sequence continues at coordinate 7,483 of PVKS010030431.1, forward strand.
TGCCTCACATTGTAAAATGAAATACAAAATCTAGAAGTCTTTAAAGTAATCACTTGAGTGAAACAAGTTGGTTTTGTACATTAGTAGATAAACTACAGCAGTGGTCTTGTCTAATAAGGATATGCTGAGGCTGCAAATAGTATCTGAGAGTCAACTGCAAAATGGATTTATTTTAAAAAATAGAACTTCCTTCCCTTTGGCAAGAAGAAGAAATTTCACTTATCTAGAAGACAGTTTTTGACAGTGGTTAAGCCTAATGTTTTCTGAGAAAGTGAATCATTTTTATTGAGTTAAAATCACCTGAATTTTCTTTTAATCTCTGTGTCTAATGAATCTCCATTCTTTGGTGATTAAACTATGAGGTAAATTTATCTGAAGCTAATTCCAAAAGACTACATTTTGGCTTGGTTTATCTTTAATGTAATAAATAACCTAAAAAGAACCTTACCCCTTGCTAATGTCTTATTTTTAGATGTTACTCCCCAGATATATAAGTAGAGTTTATCAAAACTACTAATGTGGTTAAATTTAATGTCAGTAGAACTCAGAAATGATGTTGTGAACTCAGAAATAACAGCATGGATCATCTCCAGAAACAAGGCCTTCATTTATTCACATTTTTTTTAAATTTTTTTATTTTTGAGCAACCTTACAAGATTTTAACAAGACAATATAAAATGTGTATAAGATGTGTATATATTCTGGACATTGCAACTGTCCCCAGGAGTGCCCCCCCCCAATTACCCTCCCTTATCCCTCCCTTCCCCTTCCCATTATAACTCTAAAAATAGTATTAAATTGTAAAGCATTACATCTTATCCAAATTTAACTCATGTTTCTAGACCAACTTTCTCATTAATGGCTACTTTGTGTTATATGTTGCACTGTATCCATGATATAAAATTCATTTATAAGTTATTTTTAAAAATATGAATTGAATAAAGATACATCAGGTACAATTCTCAGTGACAATGATGAACAAGTATCACGTGGATCTTGCCATTAAGCATCTCACATTATATGATGAAGAAAGATGAGAAATATAAATATATAAGAAACATTTCAGATTAGATTTTCAGAGAGAACTCTAGGAAAACTAGCTAACAAAAATGAGGATATCAGAAATTGAAATGCTATTCATTTTAAGAGAGCGAAAAAGTTAATTATTTTTATTTTTCATTTGGTTTTTGTTGCTCTTTTATTTAGTTCTATACTGCTGAGCCTCCTCTCCAGTCCTGAAATGCTATTTTTAAACTGCTGAAATTTAAAAAAAAACCTGTCAATCTAGAATTTAATATGCTGAAAAAGTGCCTTTCAAAAATTATAGCAAACTAAAGACATTTTCAGTCCATCAAAAGTGGATCAAAGTTTTCATTAGCAGACCTGTAATAGAAAAAATCCTAAAGTTATTTCTTCAGATCAAAAGAAAATGATCTCAAGAATCTGCAGGAAGGAAAAGAGATTCCCCAAAGTGGATAAATGTTTAAAAAAAAAGTTTACTAAAAGCAATAACAATAATCACATCTTATGGGACTTATATCATTTATGAAAGTGAAATATTTAAAAACGAGAACAGAAAGGTAGGAGGAGGGTGAATGTACTTAATACTTCTGAAGTGCTCATATAATCGTTCAGTATAATTGAGAAACCAAGACTGCCAGATTGAATTTTGAAAATTGTCTCAATGCTTCCTGTTTGTAAGATATACACTGAAAGCGAAGGTAGAGCTCTACCATGCCGACAGTGACCCACGAAAACTCAGCACAGTGGCTATGCCACTGTCAGGCAAAATATACTTCAAGACAGGGCATATCACTAGAGATTAAAATGGATATCCCAGGGCTGGAGCAGTGGCTCAGCAGTTGGAGCACTTGCCTGGCATGCGTGAGGACCTGGGTTCAAACCCCAGCACCACATATACAACTAAGTGTTGGAGCAACAAAAAACAGATGAAAAACTTAATAAAATTGATTCTCTCTCTCTCTCTCCCCCCGCCCGTCTATCTCTCTAAAAAAAAAAAAAAAAAAAAAAAAAAAAAAAAAAAAAAAAAAAGAAAGAAAGAAAAAGAAAAACAGGGACATCCCATAGTGAAAAAAAAAAATCAATTATGAAGGCATAATTCTAAATGTGTGTGCCTCTAATAATGTATCCTTAAAATATAATAAAATAACTGAACAGATCTGCAATCATAGATATAGAAATAAAAATTATTCTCTCCATATTTGGTAAAATAAAAAGAAAAAAGTCAGTATCTCAAATCTACAGATCACCTATTCTATTTAAATAAAACCTGGCAAAAATTTGAAATTATATCAACCTTGAGGAGAGAGAACCTTGAGGAAAGTATTGATATCAAAGTAAAAGTGCAAAAGTTTCACTATGACAATATCTTCTGGGAGTGACATTGGCACTATGCTCTGTCTAGAGGAATCCATAAAAGAGATGTGGCTCCTTGCTTCTATGGCTCACACTTAAATAATAATAATAATAACCACCTAGGGGTTTGTTTCTAGTTTTGTGGATTAAGCACAGGACCTTGTACACGCTAGGCAAATGCTTTACCATTGAGCTATATCCTCAGTTCTTTAATTGAAAAAAATTTTTAATTTTTAATTTTTTGAAATAGGGTTTTGCTAAGTTGCTGAGGCTGGCCTCGAACTTGGATCCTCTTGGGTCAACCTCCTGAGTAACTGGGATTACAGGTGTGCCCTAACCATAACCTGGCCATAACCAAGGTTCACATAGCACTTCTTGTGTGCAAGGGACTATTCTAAGTACTTAACTTGGATTAATTTATTAAATTACTCCTGGAACCCAATGAGGTGGGTTATCCCCCCTTTTTCACTGAGATTCTGAGAGGCTAAGTAATTTATCCAAAGCCAACACAGTTATAAGTGGTAGAGTTGGGATGGAACACAGGCATTCTTTCTAGTGCTATTCCTTGCTTCTTATTCCCTTTTGTCCTCTCCAAGAATGAGCATTTTCTTTCCAGCTAGCATTTAGTGTGGAGTGGGAGTAGTTTAGGAATAGAAGCAGAGTGGGGGGAATTCTCTACACAGCATCCTTGGGGACCCCTGTTTATGGCTTCTTAAAGGCCCAACTTTTCCAGCATAGCCAGAGAAGGGACAGCCAGCCCACCCCTCGAGGGATGATCTGCAGAATGTAGTCTCTGGGCTCATATTTAACTTCTAATACTGAAGTGCATGTTCCTGAGCTATGGACCCTGTCTACCTCAGGTTTAGATGCCATGTATTGTCTTAGATGAAGCAGTTGCTCATTTTAGAGCCTCGACCCTGTAGCACGCAAGGATAGTTAACTAACAGACTTTCCTAAGTGAATTTCTGGGGAAGGCTGGAAATTAAATCTTTCTCCTGCCAGTGCACCAGCACCACAGCAGCATTTGCAAAACTCCCAGTAATTAGATTAATTTGCTAAATGCTACTTCAGAGTCAAGGAATATTTTAAAGTTGATTTTATTGTGCTGCGCATGCCCTGTTTATTTCTTATTCACCACCATGATTTAATTTATTTTTCTTAATTTTACACAGAGCTTGTCTCCGAGGAGTCTGAGGAGTACCCCCTCAACAGGAACTTTTTGTTCATCTTTGATTTTTGGCACAGGAATCTTTCTTTATGTTTTTCCTATAGAACTTCTCAATCTCAACTCTGCTGACATTTTGGACCAAAGAACTCTGTCACGGAGGCTGTCCTGTGTTACAGGGAGGTTAGCAGCGTTCCCTGATTATAACTGCCACGTGCTAAATCGCCTGCACTCCGGTTATCCAAATGTCTCCAGATGATGTCGAAAGGGAGGTAAGAACCACTGCTGCTTTATACAGTTCATAATAGGAAGAAAGCCCAGTGTAGGTATGAAGTCCCAGATATCTCATTTCTACCCAACCCAAGTGCACACAGCAGATGCCTGGAAGCTCCTCTCACTGGATAATAGTGAGCTCTTGGGGGCACAAACTCCACCAGCCTCTAGCCCTGGCCTTGGCACAGTCTTCAAGAAATATTTGTGGAATGAATGAAAAAAGTCAATGTTGAATACGCAATTTTCTTCTAATATCCCAAATTTCAGACAATTGGATTCTAATAAATTAAGTATAGTAGCTTGGTTAATCTTTCACAAAGTTGACTGACTAGCATTCAATCAGTTGTGGATTCATTCATTCCTTAACTTAGCAAACACTTATGAAATCTCTTGATGTTCTGCCAGCCTGGCACAAGGGTTCATTACTGGGGCACCAGTGCTAGGCCTGGGTGCGAGGCCTGTCACATCTTCTTGATTTTATGAGCCCATCCTGTCTATGTTTTGGTTCCTTTTTAAAAAAAATTAAATATTTTTATTTATTTATTTTTTGTATACATGTGAATAGGATATACAATGACCTGAAAGCTTGGAGGGAGTGTACCTTGTTTTAACTCAGTTTATGCTTTGGTTCTATTGTCTGCAAAACAGAGTGGATGAGTGTGCACAGGTGCACCTTGTAGAGCTATTATAAGGATTCAGTTGTATGAAGTGTGGGCTTAGACGATCCCAGACACCCAGTAAGTGCTGTAGGTTTGCTGTTATGCTGAGTTGGGAAAGTAAAGAAGTTTAAAGTAAAAAGTGTGCATGAGAAAGGCTGTTGTTTGACACAGACTATAATGCGTTCGAAAAATTCCAACTTAATGAGAGAAAGAAGCAAGATCACATCCAATGAAGGGGTGGAGGAAGCTGAGGTGGCCTTTGGACAGTCGGGACTTCAAGGATGTGTAATAGAATAGGGCAGCACTTGAGGGGGGAGAAGACAACAGAGGAAGTGAAGTTATGGGGTCATGTGAAGAGGATTCAAGAGGTCCTGTTGAGCTGGAGTTTAGGGAGATGATGAAAGATAAGGTTGGTGTTGCGAATGAAGACATGACTGAAATATTTTTGCATGAAATTCAGTTTGTTCTTTACAGCACAATGGTGAAAAGCCTGAAATCCAAGGAATCTAATTCAGGTTCTAATTTCATTAATCACTAACTATGTTCTGGCCATGTCACAAAACCCCTCCAAATCTCATATTTCTAACTTTTTTTAAAA
>PVKS010030431.1:12653-24521 GCA_004027875.1 Aplodontia rufa
GCAACCTTACAAGATTTTAACAAAATAATATAAAATGTGTATAAAATATGTATACATTCTGGATATTGCAATTATCCCCAGGAGTGCCCCCCCAATTACCCTCCCTTATCCCTCCCTTCCCCTTCCCATTATAACTCTAAAAAAGGTATTAGATTGTAAAGCATTACATCTTATCTGGATTTAACTCATGCTACTAGACATATTTCTAACTTTAAATTGGGCAAAACCAATGTCTACCTAACATAATACATAATTATTGTGAAAATTAGTAAAAATAATAAACATCAAGGGGACTGGAACTGGAGTGGTGGCTCCACAATTTGGAGTTTTTTTTTTTTAAAGAAAGAGAAGGACAGTGAGAGAGAGACAGAGAGGATCGATTTTTATTGAGTTTTTTCATATGGCTTTCATTGCTCTGACACTTAGTTGTGTAAGGTGGGTGCTGGGGTTTGAACCCGTGTCCTTGTGCATGCCGGGCAAGCACCGTAATTGCCAAGCCACCGCTTCAGCCCTGCAGTTTGGAGCATCTGCTGACATGCGTGAGGACCCAGGTTCCAACCCCAGCATCACATACACAGCTAAGTGTCAAAAAATAAGACCCAGATGAAAATTAAAGTTGATTCTCTCTCTCCATCTCTTTAAAATTAACAAACAAACATAAAGGACTTATTTCAGTGCCCATAAACAGCATCAATTATTATTCTGAACATGGGCTAAACTGGAAAAGAAAATGCTAAAAGAAAAACTGAGGCCAGTTAAATTTTAAAAAGTTTACAAAACATTATAAGATGGAGTATTTTAGACCCCCCACCCTCCACTCCACCACATCTGTAGGATATATTTATGGCCAGAGAAAAGGAAGTGACATATAGAAGCAACCTGATGAGCTACAGTTGTCATTTGTCTTACACGGCCACAGTCTGATCAGATGGCAGCCTGTGATTGGCTAAGTTTGATTGATGTGATTGGTTAGGCCTATTTTCTTGATTGCATGCTTAGGTTAGGTTATAATTTGTTTACACATCAAGGGTAGAGTCTATTATACAAAGAGGCTGCTTTGGGCCAAACTTTATTATCTAAGTTTGAAGACAGGTGCAGGTCCAACTTACTTCAGCTTAACAAGAGAGAAGACAGAAACACTTGGGAAGGCAAGGGATTTGTCAGTGCTGGTTGACCAGAGATGTGTCCCTTACAATGCTTTGTCAAGACCAGGTGGTGATGGCTAGAACAAGAGGCCAGATTACAATTATTTGACAAAACAAAGTGTGCTGAATAAGTCCCGTCCTCAAGAAGTCCACACTTCAGTGGAGGAGATGGACCTGATAATTTGGAAATCAGCAGTCTGTTGTTGTAGGCCATTCCTCCTCTCTCCCCTCTGAAAATACCATCGTGGGTTAGACACACAAGGCGGCAGGGATGACGTAAGGAGAGCAGCTAGAACAAGCCCAGATGTGACAATGTCACTAGGGAGGTGGACTTAAAAAAAAAAAAGGCCAGCAACAATGGAAAATAGTTTTAAAAATTGAAATAATTCCCACTATCTCTCCTAAAATACTGAGGGTTTTGTTTTTGTTTTGTAAGAAGATTGGTAAATAGAGAGTTGAGGGGCATCTGGTACTTTCAGAAAGCTCAGGAAAACTTCAGAGTTTTTACTCAGGGTTTTCACACAGTGTCTCTACTACTGCCACTGCTCCCATCGTTTTTCCCTGATTCCCAGCTCTCATCAGGAAATTGGCCCCTGTGGACCCTTTCTCTCTCCATCTTCCTTCAACTCTCTATTATATACATTGATTGCACCTCTCATGAACCTTTATTGCTTTTTATTGTTGTTTGGGACCAGGGATGGAACCCAGGTGCACATAAACTCTGAGCCACATCTCAACCTCTTTTTTTTTTGGCTTAGGGCATAAATCGCTGAGGCTGGCCTTGAACTTGTGATCTCCTGCCTCAGCCTTCTGAGCTGCTGGGAGTAGAGGCTTTGTTATCGATTCTTCCATTCTCTAGATTTTGTATAATTAATGGCCAGGAATTGACATTGCTCATGATCTTTCTTACTTGGAAATGTGGTGCAGTTTGAGAGGAAGAATGGCCTAGAATTCTCGTTAGAGGCAAAACAGGAAACAAGGCTACAGATATGTACTGATTAAGAATTTCTAACTCTGTTTTAAAGGTTGATTAGGTGTGGGTCTTTAAAGAGTTTGAATTTGCACACTGAGTAGATTTTGTTGTTGTTGTTATGTGTATATTCAGCTCAAGAGCTGCCTTGATTTCAACTACAATATCTCTTGTCAGTGAACTCTGGTCAAAGACCACCAGGAACATACCTGTGAATGGAAGAAAATTTGGATTTATCAATTTGTTGTCGAGAGGGAGATCTCACTCCATGTGGAATTGTGGGGTGTCTCAATAAGCAAGTTTTGGAAAAATTTTATTATAGGATCTGGGCTTGTGTTAGGGGATTTTGGTGACAGGCCAAGAAAATACTATTTTGTTCTGGATTAGATACTATCAGAAGGCAGAGGTGATTTTGTGATTGGGCATATTAATAATTTTTCTGTAGAAAGCACAGAAACGAACCTCACAATTCTTTTGTTATTTACCTTTTGCTACATAATGCCAGAATATGAAAACAGAGAAAAGATTCTCTTAACTAAAAATTGTTTCTGGAGTTCCTTATACTATTCTTCATTTCAAACTTTGTCCTGTAAACAGAAAGTTAAGCAGTGCTCTTTTCTTATTCTGATTAGATGACTAGACTTGCCATCCAATGGCCTATCTCGTCATTCATGGAATATTTTAAATTTTTTATAGTCACCCTAGAAAGTGATAGTTGTCTTCGGGGAATTAGCCCCAGTTTACCTCCAGACACAATTTCACACCTTACTAAGTTTGTGCTTGACTGGATAGTAAACGAATCACCTGGACAGGGTCCTCTTTTTCAGGGATTGTCCAGTTAAAAGAGCTGTGTGCTTCGCTGTCATCTTGGGCACTTTGACCTAAACAAATTCTACATTTAAGTTGCTTTTTGTCTGTCATCTCAGTACGTTTTCCTTGGAGTCAATTTTTTTGGAGAGGGTGAAATATTCCACTTCCACTTACTTCTTTTTCTCTTACACAGACTCTTTGTCCACCAGGCTGCTGGCTCGGTTCTCCTTTGTGTGTAATTGTCCTTTCACAAAAATACACATTATGCTTTCCACAAATAGATTATAATGGGTGGTGCTCACTGAATAGCTTTTGACCTCCTCTTGAACTTGGCATCCAGTTACCGCCCTGCCTTTGCCAAGGTTGCCTTGCACAGCTCTGCTGTCCCCTGACTCCTGGCTGCTGGGGGAAATGGTTCTTGAGAAGGTCTCAGCGCATCCGTCACCTCATATCCCCAAAGGATGGTTAGCTGAACCCAGTCCTCTCAAGAGTTCAAGAGCCTCCCCGGGCTGGTAGATGAACACACAGACAGAGGACAACAGGCTTAAACTTTTGTGTATTTTTTTTTAATCATTGGAAGGATGTAAATACTTTTGCATCTTTTAAATGATGGCTGAGAAGATTTCACAATTTTTTGCTTATCATTGGCCTTGTATACCAACAAATTGAACCCATGTCTTCAGCCCCTTAGCAGGAGTCCTTTCTAAAATTGTAAAGGTTGCAGTTGTCCGGGTCCGTGATGGATACTGCAGGTCAGAGCTGCTTGGCACGCACACTTGGCTTTCTAGGACCTCTTGGGTTTTGTAACTCAAGCCAGAGCTTATCTAGCTTCCAGCTTTCAGGGGAAATGGAATGGTGCCTGCAGGCTGAGAAGTAGGATAGACCCCAAGCCTTTGGTTTTCTGAGGAGGACGGCTGTCAGGCACCCTCATTGTGCAGGTGAGAGAATGCGAATGGCCAGACTGTATGTAAACAGAGAGCTTTGACCTATAATTCTCAGTGACTGATCCAGGAGAGCAAATGACGGTTCTTATGGCTGCTCCAGTGTGAAGTGGTTCTGACAGCCCCAAGGAGGCAACAGGGTCCTGCTCTGTTGATGATCAGCAATATCAGAGCCAGCTGCACACTGCTACACAGCCCTCTCCTGGAGGGCACTGAGCGGTATGGAGGGCTTACAAACCTGAATGTGCTCTGCTCTTGAAGCATCCTGTGGAAATCCTACCACTGAGCCTCCAAAGAGAGGCCTTTAAACTAAAATGCAGTTCATAAAACTTTTTCATTGCTGGGCATGGTGGCACATGCATGCAATCCCAGCAGTTTAGAAGGCTGAGGCAGGAGGATTACAAGATCAAAGCCATCCTCAGCAACCTAGTGAGGCCTAAAGCAACTTAGTGGGACACCGTCTCAAAATAAAAAATATAAAGGGTTAGGGATGTTGCTCAGTGGTTAAGCATCCCTGGGTTCAATCCCTGGTACAAAAAGAAAAAGTTTACTTATATTTAGCTAGGTCAGTTTACAAAAGTAAAGACTTGGGCTGGGGATGTGGCTCAGTGGTGGAGCATTTGCCTTGCATGTGTGAAGCCCTGGGTTCAATTCCTGGCACCACAAAAAATAAATAAAATAAAAAAATAAAAAAGTAAAGACTTAATCTGATAGAATCCTGATTAGTTAGCATTAAGTAAATGTTTTAATCACTACAGCAGATCTAGGAAAATGGAAACCATAGAATGATTTTGATAAAAGTTCTGCCATGTGGAGAGAGATGAAAAGTGACAAGAGGTTATTTTGAGGTTATTTGAAGTGACCAGGATAGGAACACGTTTTTCTCCCAAAGAGAGGATTCTTATTTCTCCTCCTTTCTCCCTCTGTCTTGACTGTGCCTCATTACCATGGGCCCGTAATGGATAAGGTAAGTGAAGCATAGAAAGGTTAAATTCTTGCCCACGGTCACCCCACTAGCAGGTGGAAGAGCTGGTCATGAAACCAAGGTAGTCCATTCCAGAGCCCATATGCTTGCCCACTGCACATACCAAACCTCCATACTGACCTTCCACCATTCAATAGATGTAAGATACCTAGAACTGGGCCTGATGCACAGTAGGTGCTCCATAGCAACACTATTGGCTGGGCAAGGCCTAATCCCAGAGACTTGGGAGAATGAGGCAGGAGCTGAACAAGTTTGAGGCCAGAGTTGGCAACTTATCAAGACCCCATCTCAAAATAAAAAATTGAAAAAAGGGTTAGGGATATAGCTCAGTGGTAGAGTGACCCTAGGTTGAATCTCTAATACTGCAAAATAAAACAACAACAACAAATATGATCATTAATTATTAATATGATTAATTATCAGTAATGGTTCATTAAAACAAATTATTAAATAACAATGGTATTAATTAGTATTATTACTAATGGTACTGTTAATTTTTTACTATTATTGATCTGTCCTCCTATAAAACTGGCTCCACTGAAGGTTTTCCTCTTGCCATCTTGTATTACTTGGGCAATTTCAGTTCCTCTTTGATGGAAGGAGAGGTTTGATAGAATCCAGTGTTCTATTTAATAAACAAGCAATTGCAGTACATATTCATTCAACTAACCAGAGTGAAGGATTCTCTTGTGCTAAACTTGGCATAGGTCCCAACATGCACACCAGGATGAGTCATTCCTGTCAAGAGTAGAATATAAATTAAGAAGATAATTGGTAATGATCAAGTGGACTTCATTCCAGGGATGCAAGGCTGGTTCAACATGAGCAAATAAATAATATGATTCATCACTTAAACAGAATTAAAGACAAAAACCATATCATCTTCTCAATTGATGGAGAAAAGACCTTCAATAAAATCCAGCACCCATTTATGATCAAAACTCCGGAGAAGATAGGGATCAAAGGAATGTATTTTAGCTATGTAAAGGCCATATATGACAAACCCACAGCTAGTATAATACTAAGTGGAGAAAAGCTGACAGCATTTCCACTAAACCCGGGAACGAGACAAGGGTGTTCCCAAGTGGCTCTCACCACTTTTATTCAATAAAGACTTTGAGACCCTAGGTGGAGCAATCAGGCAAGAGAAGGAAATCAAATAGATAAGAAGAGGAAGAGAAGAAGTAAAGCTATCACTTTTTAAATCTGAAAGATCCAAAAAAACTCCACCAGAAAACTACATGAGCTTATAAACAGGTTTAGCAAACTGGCAGGCTACAAGATCAATACCCATAAATCAGTACCTTTCCTATACATTAACAATAATAGGGCAGAAGAAGAAATCAGGAAATTGGTTCCATTCACAATATTCTCAAAAACAATAAAATACTTAGGAATTAATCTAACTTGGGAAGTAAAAGACCTCTACATAAAAATTGTCAAACATTGAAGAAAGAAATTTAAGAAGACCTGAAAGATGGCAGGATGTTCCATGTTCTTGGTTAGGCAGAATTCATTTAATTAAAATGGCCATTCTGCCAAAAGTGCCATATGGATTCAATGCAATCCCTATCAAGATTCCAATGTTGTTGTCAGATATAGAAAAAGCAATTCTCAAATTCATTTGGCACAACAAGAAACCCAAAATAGCCAAAACATTACTAAGCAGGAAAGATGAAACAGGTGGTTTTGCAATACCATATCTAAAATTATACTATAGAGCTATAGTAACAAAAGCAGCATGGTACTGGTATCAAAATAGGCATGAAGACTAATGGAAAAGAATAGAAGACCCTGAAAAAACCCACAAATCTTGAAACATCTGATCTTTGACATAGGAGGCCAAAATATAACAAGGAGAGACAACCCATTCAAAAAATGGTTCTGGACAAATTGGACAGCTATGAGCAGGAAATTGAAATTAGATCCTTATCTGTCACCTTGCACAAAAAAAATCAAATCAAAATGGATCGAGGAACTAGGAATTAAATCAGCTATCATACAACTGCTAGAAGAAAAATTAGGAGCAACACTCCAGCATATGGGAGTTGGCAGTGACTCTCTCAATAGGACTCCAAAAGCAAATGAATTAACATCAAAAATTAATGAATGGGAAGCCATTAAATTAAAAGCTTTTGCTCAGCCAAACAATTGGCTAAAACTCTCAAGTGAGAACCTACAGAATGGGAGACAATCATGGCCTGTGATTCCTCTGATAAGGGATGAATATCCAACATTTGCAAAGAATTCAAAGAAGTTAACACCAAAACCACAAACAATCCAATCAATAAATGGGACAGAGAACAGAAACTTCTCAACAGAGCAAATCGTGCAAGCCAATGAATACATGAGGAAGTGTTCTAAATCACTGGTAATCAGAGAAATGCAAATCAAAACTACCTTAAGATTTCGCCTCACTCCAGTCAGATTGGAAAAGATGAAGATTACAGACAGTAACAGATGCTGAAGGGGTTTCGAGGAGATAGGAATACTAGCACACTGTTGGTGGGACTGCAGACTTGTTCAGCCACTCTGGAAAGCAGAGTGAAGAATCCTCAAAAAATTAGGGATGGATCCACCATACAAACCAGCTATCCCTCTTCTGGGTATTTTCCCAGAAGAGTTAGAATCAGTGCATTATGGCTACACAGCAAAATCAATGTGCATAGCAGCTCAGTTTATAATAGTTAAATTATGGAATCAACTCAAATGCACCTCACTTGATGAATGGGACCAAAAGCTGCGGTATATGTATGTGTATGTATGTGTATATATGTGTATATGTATACATACATATGTATGCATATGTATACGTATACATATGCATACATGTGTATACATATACACATATATACACATACATACACACACACACATATATACACAATGGAATTCTACTCAGCAATTAGACTATTGTGGCCTTTGAAGGTAAATAGATGGCAATGGAAGAAATCATGCTGAGCAAAGTTAGCCAAACCCAGAAAGTCAAGGGTCAAATATTTTCCCTCATTTGTGGAGGCTAGAGTAAAACACAGGATTGGGTGAAAGGTCAAAGTCATGTGCTAAAGTCAAAGTTGTAGTAACAGATAATCTAAGGGAACCATAGATATGATGGGAGCACAGGGGTGGGCAAGGGAATAGGCTAGAGGGAGGGGAGAGGGAGGGATGAGAGGGAGGTAGCTTGGGGGGGGATCAACAATGTAGCTTACTTTTTACTCCCCTGAGAAGCCAAATAATTACTTATGCAATCATTTAGTTCTGGAAAATCTACAATCTTATATACATAAAGACATTTATATATCTTATGGGGGGATATAGAAAAGCCAAGAGACTGGGGTGTGGGTGATGTGGGAGTGATTCTGGATTAGGATCAGGGGCATATCATATTGTTACTACGTATTCCTTTATGATTGTACAACAACACAACTCCTCAATTAAATTAAAAAAAGACACTAAAAAAAGGAGTAAAAATAGGGAGGAAAAAGAAGAAATAAAATCTTCAGGCAAAAAAAGAAAAACAAAACAAAGAATAGGGTATAAGATAAGAATGCCAATAGGCCCAATATAAAATTGGTGTTATAAATGTCACAGGAGCATGCACACAACACATTTGGAAGTTTAGTGGAAAAGGGATTTTAGTTCTTCTGGTTATTTCTTCACAGTTTATCTGGATCTGGACTCAGAGACCAAAACTTGCAACTCTGGACTCATTGCTCACTCTGTGTGTGTGTGTCTAATTGGGAAAATTCAGATAATTTACTAGCTTCTGACAATGTGAGTGAGCAATCAAATGAAAATAAATGCAATATGCTGTACACATAATGGCTCTGTGTGATAAATGGATTAAGAAACTTTTTTTTTTTTAAAGAGAGGACAGTGAAAGAGAAAGAATTGATTTTGTTTAGTTTTTCATGTGGTTTTTGTTGCTCAGACACTTAGTTGTATGCATGGTGCTGGGGTTCAAACTCATGGGGGTTTGAACTCGCATCATTGTGCATGCCAGGCAAGCGCTGTAACTGCTGAGCCACGCCTCCAGCCCCAATACTCATTTTTAAAAATTCCACTCTTCCCGGAGAAATAATTCAAATAAGTATGGGTTACTTGTTTGTTTTTTTCATCATGATGTGGAAAACTTCCCATTTTGTGAAGCAGTCACCTATCTGAACTTTTTAGTTTCAGGGTCTTGCTCTTTTAAGTATTTATTTTAGCCCTCTTCCATCTTTAATGCAGCATAGAAAAACGATTTAGTATTGATAGATCCGTAACTAAATGGAAATATGTCAGAAACAATTCTACTGCGTTCTTGAGGGTGTAAACCCATGGGAACAGGACTTTGTTTCTTTTTCCCACTGTAGTATTCTCAGAATTTAGAACAGGGTCTGGCATTCGGTAGACAGTGAACATTTATTGCATGAATGAGCAGCAGACACGGATGCACATGCACATCCTTTAGTCCTCACAGAACTGTTCTATGCAGAGTTAGAAGAAGCTGGTTAAGTCTGTTTTTGTTTTTTTTTTAAGAGAGCTGGACAATGAGAGAGAGAGAGACAGAGAATCTATTGAGTTTTTCATGTGGCTTTTGATGCTCTGATACTTAGTTGTGTACTTGGGTGCTGGGGTTTGAACCTGTGTATTTGCACATGCCAGGCAAGCACCATAACTGCAGAGCCACCGCTCCAGCCCCAAGTCTATTGTTCTTTATCAAATGAATTAATGCAAATGAATTCACATTCCTTAGTAGATGAATGTCCATATGAGAATATTGAAAAGTACGAAGCATTACAGAACTTTCGGGTGTTATTTTTATTTCCTGCTAAGTAAGTGGTTAGGGAAAAAAAATTTGATAGGAAGTAATGTCGGACTTTCTAAATTTTGTTCTGAGTTTATTTAAAGAAAATGCATGTATTCTATTTGAAAATTGAAAAGGATCCAAGATGTAAAATGTGAGGAAAATCTGGTTTCTCTGATAGTTTACTGAGTGTGTGGCAGATGTGTTTGTAATTCAGTACACTGTTTTTCCACCAAAAGCCAATACTAATCTTTTAACAGCTTCTTACCACATTAGACTCAGTCTTTCACTTTCTATCAGTTCCATCTGAGGAGTCAGTTTTGTCTGTTGGAAAGAAAGCTGAATGACATCCTCCCAGTTGTTCCAGAAGAAGCAGGGAGCACGTGGGATCACTGTCACCTGCACCTAATGGTTGTGTTGTGTTGATTTAGCAACTAGCTAAATCCAAGGTGGTTGGACTCTGCCTCTGACTGCTGGCCCATGTTAAGTTCATTTATAAAACTTGTCATCCATGTAAGTGGAGATATCTGGTTCTCTGTAGACATCCCCACAATGTCCAGGAGCCTGATTAAAGGAGTATGAATTGTGGGCTTTAAGAGCATGCTGAAAATACACAACTGATGACAAAGCTTATTGGCCTTAGCACTGATTAATTTAAAATATGATTTACTTAGAGGAGAAATCTCTTAAGCAAACTATCAGGGACTCTTGGTTGGGGAGAACTGTTTTTGTGTTGTAGTTTTTACTTTTCTTTTACAATTTATACCTGCCACTTTATTCTTGTTTCTATGACTTCTAGATGGTTTTCTTGTTTATTTATGAATTGTCACTTTTTTTCCTTTAAGTCCCTGTCACATCGAAGCTCAGACCCAGGAAATCGATTTGGGATCTTGGCAGGTGGACCAAGATGCAGTTGGAATAGTAGACATTCTTTGTGTATTTTGATACAGGGTCTCTCTAAGTTGCTTAGAGCCTAAGTTGCTGAGGCTGGCTTTGAACTTGTGTTCCTCCTGCCTCAGCCTCCAGAGCTGCTGGGATTATAAGCATGCAACACACCACACCTGGCTGGACATTCTTTATTCAGAGGTGACAGCAGCCCCCAGCTTCCATCTCCAGCCCCATTTGGCCCTAGCCAGTTCTATTTATTTCCCTGAGCCATTTCCATTTAGCCCTTTTTTATATGGGGACCAGACAAAGGTGGCATATTACCAACAGGTTACATAAGTGGGTGCAGGCTCATGAGCACATGTTTGTGACCTTGGATACATATGCTCAATCAAGGTGTTTATGACCTTGACTACGCACTGAAAACAGCTGAGGGAAGCCTCCATGAGGGAGCCTAACTGTCGCCATCTGAGGAATGTTGGACAGGCCTCAATGTGAATGAAAATAATTGATTAAATTGTTACTTCCCACAAGCTCACTCCATAGGGGTGCTATTCTTTCATTAGTAATTACTATAACTTGGTTTCCAAGATATTTCCAAACATGTATCTCAAGATTTTGTAGGAAATCTGGCCTACTCTGGTTAAGGAAAATTTAGGAGTGTTCTGGTCTTTGGTTCTTTTCCCCTTAGGTTTATGTCACTGCTTATCAGCACTCCAGGGTGGGAATAGTGAGATAGCTAGTAAGAAACAGCAGAGGTCTAAAGATAAATATCCTCTGGGTGAGTTTCCTAGGGATTTGGCCACTGAATTGTTGGGTCATCCTCCTCTGAAAGGAGAAGAAAATCTGGTCCCATCTGTTTGAGCCACAGGGATGTCTTGTCCCACATCAGAAGACATCCCGAGGTAGCCAGGTGCCAGGTCAGTGCCTCAGGATGTCTTGGCTTCTTTCTAACCCTCTCGGAACTGCCATCCTCTGAGCACTGGCTTTCTCAGGCTGGTAACAAGAGGCTGCAGCAACCCCATGCATGTCACCTTCAGACATGACAGTGTCCCCAGTGCAAATTGTTCTGTTTTTAAGCACATTTTTTCCCATGTAACCCCTACATGTTCCTCTGGGCAAGTGAGTGGGTAAGACTTCATCCCAGGAGTATTTTTTTTTCCCCACATTTATTAGAAGTATATTGCGATACAGGATACAGATAAGGAGGAAACATTGTCAAAACTGTAGCAATCATTGTGTATAAACTTTGATAACCAGGGGTAATGCTAACACATCGATAAGCTACTATGGGTTTCATCTAATGCAGTTTCCCCCAGAAGAACTCATGTGTTAAATGGGTA
>PVKS010030432.1:0-24415 GCA_004027875.1 Aplodontia rufa
CCACGATAATGGATTATATTAAGAACAACCATAAAAAAGTTATTAATTATGTAAAGGAAATTACCAAGGATCTAAGCCTTACTGATGAAATAATGTGGAAAAAGTAATTATCCTTATTGTCTTCTTTCGAATTGCTGCATTCAGTGCTATAACCCTGATTAGATGTATGGAGGATATTTTTCTGAGATTGACCGCTATTATTAAACAACTTTTAGCTAGAGGCCAAATGAGGCCTCCTGCATTCAATGTAGTTGAAAATAAGTGTCAAAAATTGGTATCAGAGTTTGAAGAACAGAGAGTATATATGCATCATATAAGAGGGGGGAATTTTAAGATGTATATTTTTTTCTGTCAAACTTGAAAGATTGTGATGGATAACCCATTTTAGATCCCCCTCCCCTTTGAAGATATCAATGCCCACCTGTGTTCATCCATGTCTTTCCAAGGACCCCATCCGGTACCCACCCATCTTCTTCTGGTGAGCTTTGCTGACTTACTCTGACCCTCACCACATGTGCGGTGACCCCCAACCCACTGTCTCCCAGTCACCGCCTACTTCCTCTTTGCACCTGCCTCCACCTAAGCACAGCCAATCATGCAAACTGTGCACCTGAGCTCCTCCAATTAGAGCAAAGGGCAGTATCACATCAAGTCAGACTTAAAAACCCCTCATTTCCTTGCTCGGGGTGCATTCTTTCGGCCGAAGTAAATTTTAGGCCTTGCTCACCCACACCCAACCATGTGTTTGATTTCAATTATAACAGTGGATAGGGTCCAAACTACCCCATTTTCACTACTAACCTCTAATTGAAATGCAGCCATTCCTCCCTTCAAGAAAGAAGGCAAGCAACCCCCCTCAGGTGAGCAGGGCTGAAACTTAGTCACCAAGAGTCGCAACTGTTGGGGACATTGTGAAGACTCCCAGTCTCCTGTTTCCTTGACACCCAGGCAGTATTTGATGGCTCGCTGGTCTTGCTATTCATTGCACCTGTAAAGAAACAGGTACAGAGTTTCAGCATACCTTTACTCTAATGAATGCCTTCCTTGATAATTCCTTCTATTTTATATGTTTAAACATGTTCTGGAGTGAGGTCCACAGGCACCGAGGACCAGGATGTTTGTGGCACCAAATAGAGCTAGGGACGATGAGAAAGTTTGTACCCAGGGAGAGCAGCTTTTATTTTTTGTTTTTTCATTTATTATTTTTCCCTCTTGTAGACACATTCCAAAGGAGGTTGAATAGCAGAAAGAAGCCCCATGGGTTCACCCCACCAGTAGCATTATTGATACCCTGTGAATCTCATTTCAACTTCCCACCTTTCTGCCTTCATTCCTTCCTTCATTTTTTTTCTTTTGCTCCCAGGGACAGAATCTAGAAGTGCTTAACCACTAAGCAACATCTCTAGCCCTTTTTTATTTTTTATTTTGAGACAAGGTCTTGATAAGTTATTTAGTGCCTCACTAAGTTGCTGAGGCTGGCTTTGAACTTGTGATCCCCCTGCCTCAGCCTCCTGAGCTGCTGAGATTACAGGTGTGCACCCACACCCTGCTCATTCCTGGTTTCTTAAGAAGATCTTGGACATCATAATATTTTATCCAAAAACAACCCAGTAGGTGTGATCAAAACATTACAATTCCTACTTCCCCTTTTAAAGAAAACATCACCAGGATGGTTAGCAACGAATGCCTGGGAGGACTGGAAATTTCCTCCTGGAAGGTGATGGTGTGTCCAGGTTGAGGTAGGGCAGGAGCCTTGAGGGAGGGCAGCATTCCAGGCAGAGAACTGGTGATGGGGGCCATAAGCCTGTTCTGTTGTGTGAGGTGCTAGAGAGAGTAGATTAGGAGGAGCTGGCTCATGTTGGGGTCACTTGGGCCTGGGTGGACATGGATTTTGCTGCAGGCTTGATGTGGACACTGAAGGGTCCCAAGATTCTTCTTGCCACCTGCAGAAGACAGGTGTGGCAGCCAGACTCCAGGTGGCACATAAGATGACCCAGGCAGAACACTTCTTGATCAATTTCCTCTTCTTTCTCTAACAGGGGACAATTTTTGAGAAGTTGAAGATCTGTTCTACACCTGAATTTATTAGTTTTATGCATGATCTGCAGCCACTGAAGAAGGATCCAGATGTCATAGTCACAGATCTCCACTTTGGGACAATCCCTGTGAAACTGTACCAACCCAAGTCACCCTCCTGTATCCTAAGGCCTGGTGTTGTCTTCTATCATGGTGGTGGGGCTGTCCTGGGGAGCTTGAGTAAGAGACTCTGCCTGGATGTCCCAGTGGATGTGGTACCCTGCTAAGGGAGCTCCAAGGAATAGCTGTCATCTGGGCTTACAGTCCACTGTTATGACCAGGAACTCCAGGAGAGTTAATGGGTCCTAGACCATTCAAGAAACACAGACATAGAATGTGTTGACCTCTTTTCTGGAAACAAGGGCAATCACACACAGAGAGATTTAACCATGGGTTGAAAATATTTTTAAAATTGTCCATATATGCATATGCATGTGCATACACACACACACACACACACACACACACACACACACACATATATATACACACACACATACAGTCAATGTATGTATATACATATTCCTTCCTCCTTCGGTATTCATGAGGGTTTTGGTTCTGGAATCCTCACTGATACCAATATCTTCAGATGCTCAGGCCCCTTATATAAAATGACCTAGTATTTGCATATAACCTACTCATATCATATTGTAAACTTCAAATCATTTCCAAATGAGTTATAAAATCTAATACAGGGTTGGGGTGTAACTCAGTATTAGAGTACTTGCCTAGCATGCATGAGGCCCTGGGTTCCATCCCCAATACCAAAAACAAATTAAAAACCCTAATACAATGTAATTGCTATATAAATAGGTGTTTGTGCTATATTTTAAGGGAATAATGACAAGAAAAAAGTTTGCATTTATTCAGGAGAGACACATTTTTTAATTTTGTTGTTGTTGTTGGTACTGGGGTTGGAACCTAGGGATGTTCTACTACTGAGTTCTATCCCCAGCCCTTTGTATTTTATTTTGAGACAGGGTCTCACTAAGGTGCCTAGGCTGGCCTCAAACTTGTGATCCTCCTGTATCAGCCTCCTAAGTTGCTGCAATTACAGGCGTGCACTACTGCATCTGACTCAGACACATCTTTTAAGAAAATGTTTTTGATCCACTGGTTCTGTGGAGGCATAAGTTCCTATATGGAAGCCCCATTGTATCTGTTTATTAGGGTAAAATGGTTTATTGAGGTGAAATTCATGTAACATGAACTTGTAAAGTAGCATGCACTGGTATTTAGTTCATGCTGTGCAAACACCACCTATATTTAGTTGGAAAGAAGGATGTTTAAAATGAAAATAAGTATAACACATCATTTTGTTTCACATCAGGTATTGACTGAAGCAAATTCTGCTACAAACAGGAAGATCAAAGATTCAAAGAAAATTAATAAGAGCACAGACTCCAAGTGGAGACAATTTTATTAATTCAATTCCTGCCCTGCAAACTGGGGAAAGGGCATCTTTATTTGGTTTCCTAATCTGTGGAATGCTGGGCCCCTTGTGTTGGCCTTTGAGAATAAGACGTTTAGTCAATGGGGCTTTAGGTTTGATTTGCATGATGAATGATAATAACAGCCAGTATTTATTAATATTAATTAATATTCCACAGTGGCAGGCACAATGTGCCTTCTTAGAAGGTAGATATCATCATTACCCCCATTTTACAGATGGGGAAATCAAGCCTCAGAAAGGTTAGGCAACTCACTGTGCACTGTTTTAGCTCAAATTAAAAAGAAAAAAGGAGACAAAGTTGGGTTTTGAACTCTGGTCTGCGTGAATCCCAAGACACACCCTAAACTTCTGTGCTCCATGACCAAACAGCATTTTGGACATTTTCTTAGGAACGGTAGGATGAACCAGGCCAGGGCATCCTGGAGAAAGTGGCTCAGAGGAGGAACAGTGAGGAAGTCGGCAGGAAGTCTCCTCCAGAATCAGAAGCAAATCTGCAAAATGTAGTCAGAGCCGCCCAGGTGCTCTGTCTGCAAGAAGGGGACAGCTGGCAAAGGACACCTTCCTGGTGAACATGACAAACCTTTTGTTTTCCAGAAACCCACCATGCCGTGTGCTTGCGTTTGTCCAAGGACAGTGGCTCAGTGGTTTTGGCAGTTGGGTGAGCGAAGGAGAGGATGGGTGGTGGTGGATTAGGGGGCAGCTCTGATTAGGAGTGATATGGGGAGGACAATAGGGGGACAGATGGGAGTATGGGGAAGCCAGGAGCAGGGGATGGCCAATGAGCTGCCAATAATAAGGAGAGGCAATGACAGAAGGCCAGGCAGAATGGGCAGAGGGCAGGAACTCCTTCCCAGTGCCTGCAGCACACAGGTCTTGTGGAGAGAGGTCTGTCGGTAGCCCTCTCTTTGGAAGTGGGGTGGGAAGTGGTCTTTCCTATGCAGATCAGGTATGGAACTTCACCACAGATGCCTTTAGTGGAAGAGCTCTTCTTTGAGTCCTGCACACTCCAGCTGTGGGACCTCCCTCTGCTAAACACCAGCAGTTCCTCATCATTTCCAAGATAACTCCAACCCTGCCAAATCCACTTCCAAGTGTTCCCTGGAGAGAGGTCCCCCAAAGGAAGGACAGATAATAAACCAACAAACAAATTGCAGGTGACTTGTAAGGCACTGAGACCTTGGGAATGACAGCTGCTGTTTCCAGAGTCTATTTGCCATAAGGGCTTTATGTCTGCCATTTTGTTTAAGCTTCACACTTATGTCCACCTGCCCAGCTTTCAGAAAGGGATTTTAACAGAAGAAATTTAGGCTAGACAAGGTTACTTAGGGCTTTCCTGGGGTCATGAGTATAGACTGTGTTCCTTGATTTCTTTTCAGATACCGCAAGTCACCAAAGTATAAGTTTCCGGTGTTGGTAAAAGACTGCCTTGTGGCCACCATTCACTTCCTGAAGTCCCTGGATGCCTATGGTGTGGACCCAGCTCGGATTGTGGTCTGTGGTGACAGCGTGGGAGGGGGAGTGGCAACCGTGATTTGTCAAACATTTGTGAACTGTCCAGATCTCCCCCGGATCCGTGCTCAGGTCCTGATCTATGCTGCTCTCCAAGGCCTGGACTTCCAATCCCCTTCCTATCAGCAGAACAGGAATGTTCCACTGCTCACTTGGAATTTTGCCTTCTATTGTTTGTGTACTTACCTGGATATTAGCCCTTCCTGGCAAAGTACCATAAAGAAAGGGGCCCACTTGCCTCCAGAGATCTGGGAAAAGTATAAGAAGTGGTTGGGCTCAGAAAACATTCCAGAGAGGTTTAAGAAGAGAGGTTACCAACCCATGGCCCCTGCACCAGTGAATGAAGCCGCTTACCTGGAGACAAGCATCCTTCTGCACCTGACGTGCTCACCCCTGATTGCAGAAGATAATGTCGTGTCTCAGCTCCCAGAGGCTTGCATCGTGAGCTGCGAGTATGATCTTCTTCGGGACCACTCCCTCCTGTACAAGAAGAGGCTGGAAGACCTGGGGGTGCCCGTGACTTGGCACCACATGGAGGATGGTTTTCACGGTGTGCTCAACACCCTTGACTTTGGCTGCTTGCACTTCCCCTGCTCAGTGAGAATTCTGAATGCCATGGCCCATTTCATCAAGGGCTTGTGACCGCTTTCCTTCCTGTTGGAGCTCCATCATCATCATCACCACCCTGTCCCTGCCACAGTGCTCTCTGAGGCTGACTTAGGTGATGCTGGGTAGGAATAGGTGGTTGTCTCCTTCTTTGTGTGGATTCCAGACCAGGAAGAATGCATGTTCTTCCTGATGTCTGGAGCAAAGCTATAGAAGAGACACGTTGGGGCTCTGTGTTCATTATTACTGTTGGGAAAGTTTGAGATGAGATGATCATCTTTAGTGGCCATTTGCAAGAGGGAATCTGCAGACCGGTATTGCTCATGTCCTCCTCAGCTGGAGGTCACACTGTCTAGGCTGATTTGGACTGTGTGACAGCAGTGCCTGGTTGGCTGGACCTTGGAAAAAACACAGGGATACTCTGGAACTTTTCCAGTGGAGCTCTGAGGTTCTAGGCTAACTGAGTGGTGGTGGTGCTGGTGGCAGAGAAACCTACTCCTCTGGGAGCACAATGTCCCTCTTCTGGGTTTCTCTCAGTCTGAATTGCTTTAGATTCGGTCACTGTAGGCCCCTTTTGGAATGTTTTCTGAAGTGCACAGTCAGCTGACTCTGCTCAGGGGAGAGGGCACCCATAGACCTTTAAATCCAGGCAAGGATGGAAGTCCCCAGACCTTCCCTAGGAAGATCTGACAGGTAGCTCAGGACTAGTGCCATCTGATAAAGGACTATTTGGGCCTTTGCATCCCAAATTGTTTTCTTGGATCAACAATTAAGGACAAAGACCTGGGTCAAAGTTGAAATATTAGCAAAATTGATCTCTGCTATTCCTTGCCCCACTTCCTTATCAGTGTCTCTCTCAGAAACACTTCATACCCATGCATGCTGGACCTTCCTGCCTTTCTGACCCCAAATCTTGTTTCTCTGCACTCTGTGACTGCTTGCTCCCTTGTCTTATCCCTAAGCAAGCACAGACCAATCAGTACAGGTCAGGCTGTGCTGCAATGAAAAATGACCCTGCAGTCCCAGGGGCTTATGACAGCAAATGCCTATTTTCTGGGATTAGGCCAAAGGAGCAGGCTCCATTTGAAAAGCTCTAGTCTTGTAGCACAGGGAACAATAGCAGCAAACCACACAGTTTCTCTAAACTTCTTAGAAGAAGCTGCTTGCTTCTGTTTGCTTACCATTGGCCAGAGCACTCTGCCCATCCTTCATTGTCGGAGCCTTCTGCTCTTCTTTCATTGGTCAGAGCACTTCTGCTCATCCTTCATTGGCTGGAGCAATCACATGGTCAAGCCTGACATTGATGGAACAGAGAAACACAGCCCTCCTCTGAGAGGAACAGTGGGTATTTTTGGAGAATTTTACAGTTTAGCACGCTGACAATCACATTTCCATTTCCATTCTCTTTTTCAAAAAAATTAAGTTACATCAATAGCACCCAAATATATCCTCCTTTTAAATAAAACCTTAAAATATTAGAGGTAAGGTGAAAGTCCCTTTTGACCACCTGGCTCTCCAAACTGTTCCATTTTATCCAGATGTACACACTATTAACTTTTTCAGTTTGTTTTTTGAATGAGCTATTCCAATCCTTTAAAGCCTGTTTCTTTGCATTTACAAACACACACACACCACACACACATTCTCACGTATATACACATATATAAGTACGTAGATCTGTACTCATAGACAACATAGAGTGTTATTTTTGGGGATAACTTTCCCAATTATTGTTACATAAGATATTATTATTCTATACATGGTTATAGGGAGCAGGCTGTGTCCTGGTCCCAGTTAACCTATGATGTGTAGGTAGAACATTAGTTTTCAGGCTGTGCCTAAATCTGAGTTATTCCCTTTTAAAAAGTGGTAGTCTGCCATTTTGAATTCAAGTGCAGTGGTAGAATGACTGTCTTGTTCAAGTGAACAACCACCATCTGCCTAGCACAACACTAAGGCACAAATTGATAAAATAATTGTGCTAATAAACACGACCATCTGAGAAATTACTGAATTAATCAGAAGATATTGGATGCATGGGGGTATTAAACTAATATTGGAAAAACCAGGTCCATGAGCTTATCAAACAGTTTGAATTACCAAAGAAGCAACACCCTCACCTGAGGCCCATAAAAGGAGGCACACCCAAGACTGGGCAGGGAGGCTCACTGATTCTGTCACCTGTGCACTTGTCTTGAGCCTTGCCCAGGAAAATTGCCACAGTGATGAACCTCTGCAGCAGAGTGCCATTTCTCCTGTCCCTGACAACCACGCATGGCCCACTCCGAGCTGACACTCTGAAATTGCCATTCATCTCAACCTTGGCCTGGAATAAGTTCCTCCGTTTTGACAGCTCTGCACTTTGAACAAAGTTCTTTGACTATTTCTTAATCTTGTCTGACTGCCTTCTGTGACTCTTTGCATCCATATCTTTTCTCTGCTTTGCCCTGGGTTCAATCCCCTGAGTTCATGTGGCTGCCTTAGCCCTTTCTTAGCCTTTCTGTAACACACACACACACACACACACACATATACACACACACACTCTCTCTCACATTCTTATGTAAAGTGCTTTGTGTGCGTGAAACTTGGATGTTATAAATATTGGCAGTTAAGATTGGAATAAAAGTACCTATGATTACCTGGCTTATGACTAACAGGTGACCCATGAGTACTCAGTGAATTGCCACAACTGAAAATTGTGTAATCTCTGAATTTATTGTTATTCAATAAATTCTGACACTGTGGAAAGACACACATGTGTCTGGCATGCATTAATGGCACAGTTCGCTCATGACAATATTGTATGTCTTGAGTTATCTCACTCAATAATATATCTAAGATATCTAGCCCAGTAAAAAAGTATATTTACCTTATTCTTTGTAGCTACTTCATAGCATTAAAACAAGGACTCATAGTCTGTCTTTCTCAAAAGCATTGCAGATTCCCAGTGGGTAACTAAAAACAGGATAAAAGTTCAGCATCTCTGTCTGCATTTTGTATCTGTTTCCTTAAACTTTGGGCCAGATTCTTCTCAGCTTTGCACATAGACATGTCAATCATTTAAGGAGGGTGCACCCAAAGCTGATAATCCACCCTTTTAGGGCTGAAGACAAAAAGATAAGAATTACTAAGGTATTTTAAAGATTTTCAAGGACATTAAACTGCTGGCTTTTTATAACATCCTGTTCCCAGGCCCTGCCAAGCAAACAGAGATTCCCCCTCAGGCAACAAGCACATGCTGGACCCACTTGCAAAACCAGAATTGAGATAAAGTTCACCAGACAGTAATTGGATCAAAACTACTTAATTATGCATGCTCTTTCTCCCTGCTCCAGTTCTTCCTCTGTGAAAACTTAGAGTTCACGTTAGTAGCCCTGAAGAAGGGGCTGAGCTGCCTGACCCACGTGCCTCCCCCCTGGGCCCATATTGGTTCAAGTTCCTGTCCTGTTTCTCACTCTTACTTTTTTTCACTTGGTTTTTGGGGTGAATTATTCCCCTTGGGACTTTTCCTTCCCAATTTCCCAAATACCCTTCTCTAACGTAGGGAAAAGAAAACATGTTGTTACCAAGTTCAACTTGGTTTAGGCACAAGGCAAAGAAAGAATCAAACACCTACTGATCATTCATATGTGGGATCAGCACTTTCATAAGTGTCTTAGAGGTAACATCTCATTGTGTTCCCCTCTTATCAAGTATGCGATATTCACTCCCAATTTACAGATTAAGAAACACTCATTGACTTGGCCAAGGAACCTGGTCAAAGTTAAATGGCCAGTGAGTGGTTGAACTAGAATCTCTAGTAGATCTGAGTTCCAAATGCACCACCCTACAAACATTAGATTTTCCTTTCTGTTATTAGTTTAGGTTGACAGCTACCTGCAATGTGACTGAATCTTTTTTTTTTTCTTTTTGGTACAAGGGATTGAACCCAGGGGTGCTTTACCACTAAGCCACATCCCTAGTCCCCCTCTTTTAAACCTCTGCAGTTATTAGTTTATTACTATCATCCAGGATTCAGATGTTCAATATTCCTCCTGAAATTACATAAACAAGGCAAATGGAAAGAATCCATCAAAATTATATAATAAAACAGCAGTCCCTCACAAAAGCATGTAAAATTACAAGAACACCATTTAAAACAGTCACTAACAGACGATGATCTCAACAACTAAAAAGATGCCAAATTGTTCCCTAAATGGCTAAGCAGATAAACATGACTCTAATGAATGAGTTTGAATTCTGTTAAGAAAAATTTTTTAAAAAATCAAATAAGTTGGATAATTGGTAGAAATGCAAAGTTTTTTCCTCATGTCTTTTTTTTTTTCAGAGAGAGAGGGACAGTGACACACACACAGAGAAGAGAATGAATTTTTATTGAGTTTTTCATGTGGCTTTCGTTGCTCCCACACTTTGTTGTGTACATGATGCTGGGTTCAAACCCATGTCCTCATGCATGACAGGCAAGGGCCATAACCGCTGAGCCACTGCTGCAGACCTCCTCATGTCTATTTTGATTCCCAAAGAGGCAAACCTCAATACAGGAAAATATATTCTACTTTTAACATGGCATTATAATTTTAAAAGCTGACCCAATTACGTAAAAATACTTTTAGTGGAGCCTCAAGTTTCCTGAGCAAATGGGTAAAGACATTTACAGCCAGTACTCTCAGAACCTTTGCTGGGACTAATCTCAACAAAACATTTGACATGACAGTCTTGTGTTTTAAGCTCACGCATTTGGGGACACATTCTCAGGTCTTCTTCAGTGTGGGAACCGCAAAATATAACTGCCATGTCATGGTAATGGGAGTAAAGAATATAGAGTCCTCGTGTAAAGACCAGAACATAATTTTCTACTAGTCGTTCAAGGACAGACTTGCAGATTGTTTGATTCTAATAACCCATGCTGTGGATAGCATTGGTTACTTTTCACTTTGTAAATGTAAGTGGGCTATGTGAAATTCTTATCAACTGATCAAGGTTTTGAAGTTTTCAGTTATGGATGAAAATGTCCTCAATTTAACTTATTACCGCATAATATGCAGGGTGTATAGACAAAAGCTTTTTACTGTCTAACTACATGAACAGATAAACACTGTAATAATTCATGTGATCTAAAATGGGCAAAAGTAGGACTAGGTTCCCTTCAAGAAGAAAAATTTCAGACCTATGAAAAGGACACTGAGCCCAGTGGCCATCTGGCTCTCACTTGCCCTGGCTTTGTCTCTATGGACCTCACTGGCCTGCAATCCCCCAGCCTTTTTGTATTTTAGTTTGAGGCAGGGTCTTGCTAAGTTGCTTAGGGCCTCACTAACTTCTGAGGCTGGCTTTGAACTTGTGATCCCCCTGCCTCAGCTTCCCTAGTCACTAGGATTACAAGTGTGCACCACTTGTAAAAACATTAACTATAATGAGAAAAAGAGAACCTAGACTCAAATAAATACACCATAGGATTCTGTTTATATGAAGTCAACCAACAGGCAAAACTAAACATTAGTGTTTATTTTATTTTATTTTTTTGGTGCTGGAGGTTGAACCCATGCATGCCTCATGCATGCTTAGTACACACTCTACCACTAAGCTACACCCCCAGCTTCACATTGGCATTTAAGAATATATACTGAATATATAAGAATATATATACTGAATATATATACTAAATATATAAAAATATATATAGCAAAAGACCCAAGGAATCGATTGTTATTAAGCCAGGACAGTGATGATCTTAGGGGGAGGAATGAGTTTTGAGGGGAAGAGGTATGTGGAACATTCTGGAGTGCTGTAAATGTTCCCTTGACCTACTTGGTGGTATTTTGGTGTTTTGCTGTACCAACACATATATATCTGTAGATTTGCTATTATTATTATTATTATTATTATTATTATTATTATTATTATTATTTTGGTACCAGGGATTGAACCCAGGAGCATTTAATCGTTGAGACATGTCCCCAGTTCCCAGCCTGTTTTTTGGTTTTTCTTTTTTGTTATTGTTGTTTTTTTGAGACAGGTCTTGCTAAGTTGCGTAGGGCCTCGCTAAGTTGCTGAGGTTGGTTTTGAATTTGGGATCCTCCTGCCTCAGCCTCCCAAGTGACTGGGATTACAGGTGTGTGCCATTTGCCTGGCTGTGGATTTATTTTTATTGAAACTGTTCATGTTTGTGTTACATTTTACTATTAATGGTTTTACAAATGGGATTATGCAGAATGCATGATTCCTCTAGCTTTGAGTAGAAGGATATCCTGTCTTCCCAACACCAGCCCTGCTGTACTCAGTGTGACATTTCCCATGGTCTTCACACTTAGCTTCAAGATGGAACCATCAGTTTTCTGAAGTTCCTCTGATTTTATTGAAAGGAAGTTGGAAAACACTTTTTCCAAATTGCCCATTGAAAGCCAATGTTAGCATTTAAAACACGCAAGAAGCCAGGATGCAGGTTCTGCTTCTTTAACTTTGCCATACATCATAGGTTTGTAAGTGTTTTCCTACTCAGCCTTCCTAACAGCTGCAGAGCATGTAATTATATGGGTGTAGCAGAGTTTACTGAACCAGCCTTTGGTTGATGCATATCCAGGTGGTTCTTGACTTTTTGTCTAACAAATTGGCAAGACAGAGGCCTTTGTCCCACTGAACCGAGTTCTTTGGGGATAGGGCTCAGTTCTAGGCACCAATGCTTTGCAGAAATGCTTGTGGAGTGAATGAATGGAGACTAATTGAGCCAGGTGTGGTGGCGCATACCTGTAACCCCAGCTGCTGGGGAGGCTGAGGCAGGAAGATCTTGAGTTAAAAGCCAGTGTCGGCAACTTACTGAGGACCTAAACAACTTAGCAAGACTGTCTCAAAATAAAAAAGACCAGGGATGTGGCTCGGTGGCCAAGTGGCCCTGGGTTCAATACGTAGTACCAAAAGAAAAAAAAAACCCAAAAGTCTGAACCACATTGTATCAGTTGCAAACACAAATACAAAATTTTTCATGGAAGTCCCTCTGGCAAAACTGTGGAGGTAGTGAAAGGAATCCAGTGGTATAAGTCTGAGTTAGAGTGGAGTGAAGTCCCAGATGTCTCACGTGGTGGCTGTGTGACTTTAGATACCTGCTTGATCTCTCTTCCTTCAGTGTTCTGATTTGGAAATCGGGTACAATTCTTGCCCCTGCCTCTGAGGGCTGCTGTGGGGAAACATATGCAAATATCATCTCAGCACAGGTCCAGCACATCAGCACTCATTACGAAGCAGTAGAATTCAAATCCCTCCAATTGTAGAAATGAGGCAAAGATGATGCCCATCTTGGGGTGTTGACACAGAAAACAGGTTCTCCCACTGCTGTTTTTGTGGTGATACTTTGTTGGTCTGATTTATTTCTGTGGGATCAATTTTGTTCCTGCAGAATCAGCTGTTGCCTTAGGGAAAGTGTTTATACTCAGTGTCTGTCACCATGGAGACAGTAAACAGTAGAGAATCCAAGACCAATTCTTTTTCCCTGGAGGCTGAAAGTGGACTCTCAGGGCTTTTTATTTCCTGAAGTCAGCCTAGTGTCACTACTCCCCACTCAGGAGGGTGACAGGGAAGATAAAAAAAGAAAAAAGAAGAAAAAACACCCCAAACTCAGCAACTTTGTAACTCCTCTTCTCTCCCTAGAACCTGTCAAATCAAAGGAACTTGGGACAGGTCCTTACCATGGTTTTTATTGGGGTGCACCCACAGTCATTATCCACTCCAAGCTGGCAGATTGAGAAAAAGTATTCAACCAAAGTGCTTACTGGAAACTGGGTGGAAGAGAGGAGGAAGGTAAGGAGGAGGGTGGGCAAGGGCTCAGGGGCACGTCTGGTAGAGGGAGGTAGGAGTCAAGTTGTTATTTTCAAATAAAGGGCAGCAAGTGATTGCATCTTAAGAATATGGCATTAGGGTCTTTGTGCTTTCTGTATGGAATCATATTCAAACAACCAACAAGGCCCTCTGTAGGTTGAAAACACCGTAGCAGACATGTCAACAGGGTTGTAACTACTAATATTATTAGTGGAGTATTTCTAGGCATCTGTAATAGAAAAAAATGAGTGCTTGGTTTTCCTCCATGCTTGAAAGGCCATTGGAAACTAACATGCTTGAAAGGGCTGACTTAGAATTGAATATCTGCATTTGTGGCCTGCAAGACTGAGCCATTTAGATTTGTTTCAGAGAGATCTAGACATCCTCACATTTTTTTAGGAAATGGGTAAGGAAAAGATGTTATGTTAGTCAGCTTTTCATCACTGTGACCAAAATGCTGATCAGGAAGAATTTAGAGGAGGAAAAGTTTATTTGGTCTCATGATTTTCGAGGTTTAGTTTATGGTCAGTTGACTCCATTGCTCTCACCTGTGAGGAGGTGAGGAGGTGGAAGGGTGTGGTGGAGGAAAGCTCCTCAGCCCATTGAAAGCTGGGAAGTAGAGAAAGAGCGAGAAGCAAAGGAAAAATATAGTCCTTAAAACCATGCCCCCAGTGATCTACTTCCTCCAGTCACACCCCACCTGCCTAAAGTTACCACCGAGCAGTGCATTCATATTAATCCATCAAATGGATCAATCCCCTGATTAATTACAGCTCTCATATTCTAACTATTTCACCTCTGAACATTCTTGCATTGACTAACATTAGATTTTGGGGGCTATCCCCATCCAAATCATAACAGGGGATAAGATAGAATGGCAGCTTTGGTGTGGGGAAGAGTGGGGAAGGTTGACAGTGACATCTGAGTAGCAGAAAGGGCTGTTTTCATGAAGAACATGAACAATCACCATCCCCTGGCCAGACACATGGCTGGTGGCCATCCTTCCTTCCAAAGGGATGTGGCCTTGTTGGGAAAGTAGGTGCATATAAGGGCAAGAAGGACAGACTGTGCAATAAATTCAGGTACTTGTGGGTGATTCAGTACTCAGTGATATTATGGGCTGGTATCGCACCTACAGGAGATTAAGCAGAAAGTGGAGTTGGAATGATGTCAGGAAGATGGTGGACTAAGATGACCCAGGGCCTCATTTTTCATGGAAACATTGCTAAAATCAGTCAAAATGCTTTAGGAGTTCTTGACAACAATCACAGTTCTGCAACAGCAAACTGAACGCTTGATCAAGAAAAAGGCACATCCAAAATGATGATGATTTCCATGGGGCTTTTATTTGCCCTTTTCCCACCCGCTCCCCAGCACAGCATGGTGCAGCCTGCAATCTAGGGGGTGGGGAGGACGGCAGCCCAGCTCATGGTTTCCTCCCTCTGGGTCCTGCCTGGAGACTGACTCTGTTTCACTTGGAGGTCAGCTGGGGGAGAGTAGCGTATTTCATGTCTTAGTCCAGGAAGAGCCATGGGAAGCAGTGACAGGCATAGCTAGTGAACACTGCCAAGAGACTACAGACCTGTGTAAGTCTGGAGCAAGAGATTATGGGTAGAGGAATAGAACGTCTAAAGTCCAAAGAAGAAGCAGGGGGTGAGTGGGGTGAGACTCTTTGGGAAGTTAATATATTTAAAAAGAGAAACTAACATGAGGGATATGAAAAAGCATCCCCAGTCTCATGCACGCTGTATGCCAAGGAAAGGCCTGAGAATACTTTCAGCCTTCATGAAGGGCTGACCCTGAGTCTCAGAACATGGCTTTCTAGTTGAAAAGGTCTTCCCTTGCCCAGATCCAGTCTATGAAAACTGGGAGAGTTTGAAGTTTTCTCAAATGCCCAGTTTTCCAATTTCCACATTGACTCACATTATAATCAAACAACAGCAACAACAAATCACTAGGCATACAACGAAACAGGAAAACATGGTCCAGCCAAAGGAATAAAATAAAGTGTTAGAAACTCTGAAGAAGCACTAACATCAAAGTACTAGACAAACACCTTTAAATGCTTCTCTTAAATATTCACAAAGCGCTAAAGGAAAACACATGCAAGGATGTGGTGGCACAGGCCTATATGCAAGTAACTGTAATCTCAGCTACTTGAGAATCTAAAGCAGAAGGATCAAAAGTTTGAGGTCAGCCTTGACACTCTAGTGAGGTCCTATCTCAAAATAAAAAATAAAAAGGGCTGGGGAGGGGACATGCTCAGTGGTAGAGCTTCCCTGGGTTTCATCACCCAGTACTAAAACAAAAGAAAAAGTAAATTAAGTAAACAGTATTTGAACAAAATGATCATATTGGAAAAAGAGGCTGAGATTATAAAAGGAATGAAATAAATTTTAGAGCTGAAAAACACACAAAAAAAATTAAAAGATTCCACAGAAGTTTCAACAGCAAACTGGAAAAGGCAGAAGAAAGCAGCAAAAAATTTGAAGACAGTGAATGGAGCCTAAGGATCTTATGGGACACTATCTAGTAGATCAATATATTCCTTAAAGGAATTCCAGAAGGAGAAGAAAAATAAAAATGTAAAGAGATTATTTGAAAAAAATAAGTAAAAATTGGGAATTTGAGTAAATACATGGCTCTATAAATCCAAGACATTCAGTAAATTCCAAGTAGGATACAATCAAGCTACTGGAAACTAAAAACAGAGAACATCTTGAAAGTACTGGAAGAAAAGAATCTTGTGAGAGACAAGGGATTCTCACTAAAGGTTATCAGTAGTTCTTTCAGCAGAAACTTCAGCAGTAGGATGATATGAAAAAGAAAAATCAACAACTGAGAATTCTATAGCCTACCAAACTGTCCTTCAAAATGAGGCCAAAACTAAGATATTTCCATACACAAAAGCTGAGGGAGTTCATCAGTAGTAGACTTACATACCTTACAAGGTATGCTAAAAGGACCCTTTCAGGTTGAGATGAAAGGAAGTGAGCCATAGAAAAATACAAAGTTCTCTGACAAGGGTAAATACATGAGCAAAAATAAAAGCCAATATTATTGTAATTCAGATTTGTAACTATGTTTTATCCTCTGTATAATTTATAAGATGAACACATACAAATTTATAAATCTATAAAAATGATCTAGTATGGGGGCTGGAGCTGTGGCTCAGTGGTTATGGCGCTTGCCTTGCATGCGTGAGTACGAGGGTTCAAACCCCAGCACCTCGTACACAATGAAGTGTGTGAGCAATGAAAGTCCATGAAAAACTAAATAAAATTGGTTCTTTCTCTCTCTCTCCCTGTCCCTCTCTCTTTCTTAAAAAAAAAAGATAGAGTACAATATATAAAGAAGTAATTTGTGACATTAGTAACAAAGGGACACAGAGCTGTAAAGGAAAAGAGTTCTGGTATGCAATTTAAGTTAGCATCAGTTTAAACTAGATTGTTATAACTTCAGGATGTTTTGTGTAATCTCCATGGTAAATGCAAAGAAAATATCTATAGAATGTACACAAAAGGGAATAAAAAGGGAATAATAATGTGTCACTAAAACAGTCAACTAGACAAAAGGAATGCAGTAAAAGCTGGGGGGTGTGGCTCAGTTGTAGAGAACTTGCCTACCAATGCAATGAAACACAACAGAACAGAACAGGAATAGGAGGATGTTTTAGTCAGCTGTGACCAAAAGACCTGACAAGAACAATTAGAGAGGAAAAAGTGTATATGGGGCTCATGGTTCCAAAGGTCTCAGTCCATAGATAGCCAGCTCCATTCCTCAGGGCTCAAGGTGAGGCAGAATGTCATGGCAGAAGAGTGTGGCAGAGGAAAAAAGGTCAGACCATAGCCACCAGAAGCAGAGAGAGAGAGAGAGAGAGAGAGAGAGAGAGAGAGTCCACACTACAGGAACACAATATATACCCCAATGATGCACCTCCTCCAGCCACATCCTATCTTCCTGCAGTCACCACTCTGTTAATCCCTATCAGGGATTAATGTGCTGATTAGGTTAAGGCTCTCATAACCCAATCATTTCATCTCTAAGCCTTCTCACGATGTCTTGCACATGAGCTTTTGTGGGACACCTGATATCTAAACCATAACAGGAAATAAGGAGGGAAAACCTACAAAGACATATAGAAAAACAACAACAAAAAAAATGGCAAAAGTGAATCCTCCCCTACAAGATCAACACCCACAAATCAATATCTATATGCTAACAATAATAGGGCAGAAGAAGAAATCAGGAAGTGGGTTCCATTCATAATATCCTCCAAAAAGAAAAGATACTTGGAAATTAATCTATCAAGTTGTCAGAAATACCTTTCTGTGCAGCAAAACAAACACGTGGTCAGAGGTGGATGAGCAAGGTGGATTTTACTCCCACAGGAAGGTGGGCTTTCAAAGGGAGGGGATTCTGAAACACACACACCTGCAGTGGAAATCTGCTGGTATTTATCCCCAGTCTGATGTAATCCTGCTCTTCACTTCAGTAGGAGGAGCTTGCAGGTAGAATCTACATGATTGGCTGAGATTGGATAGGGCTGGATACAGGAAGTAGGTAGGCAATGTAGGGAAAGTCAAAGAAGGTAGGTAGGCAGGGTGCAGGAAGTGGATGGTGCCTACAGGTGTAAAGAGACATGTGTTGGGGAGTCTTAAACATGGCTTCCTCCCAGCCTTGCGTTCCCTGACTTAAGATGGAGAACCTTAAGGCTGCATTCTGAAAATGGACCATCAGACTTGCTATTTCTTACAAATTCTCTCTTTTTCTTTTTATACCTTTGGTACCATTTCCATTATTCCCTTTGATATTGTTATCTGCTATCTGTCCTAGATATATTAACTTTTTGAGGTGAAAATCAGTCATGGTAATATGTTCTCCCCCTTTCAACAGTTTGGAAAGCCATCCTGTGGAAAAAATAGCAAAATGTCTTTATGTTCCACACTGTCAATCCTTAAACAAACCAGGCTCTCTCCATTGTCCTTTTAAAATACTATCAAATTTCCATCCCAGTGCAAAGAGAAAGACAAAATGATACATAACATTGATGACAACTTATTTTTATCCAATTACAAAATGTTAAAAGACATAAATAAATCCTCCCAAGGAAACTATCATTGCAGACAATTTGAGTTTGGTAACACCAGCTTAGTAAAGTGTTTTCCTAAGCTGTACATTTAAAGAGACTTGTATACCTAGAGGACACAAAGGTATGTACTACACAACAAAAGCCAGTGACACCATCACAATTATACTATTGTCGTTACATTAGTTAAGTTTAACCTTGAAGAAAAATTTAGAATCCATAATGTGGGGTATTTACAATTATAGGTCTAATACTGACAAGAATCAAAGGATAACTTTAAATTTCTTTGTAGATGATCAGAAATGGACATTATTGGGGTATAAATGCATCTCATTTATACAAAAATGAAATGCGTATGTAATTAAAGCAAACAGATATAAATCAGCCCTTAAAATGGCAATGTGGTCCTCCTGTATCAAATACAATGTATAAAAGAGAGCACTTATTTATTATTCTGCCTGTAATCCTACATAAACTTCCATTCTACAGACTTACATAACACTTTACATACATTTAGGTATTAACTATATTTTGATAATCTAAAAACAATTGTTTAATCAGTTTTGAAGTAACTATTTAAAAGACTTTAAAATAGGTACAAGCTTTAATTCCTTTAAGATTTGGTTTTCTTAAGTAAGTACACCTATCATAAGGAATTATCTTGATAGATCAGAACAGATCAATGCCTTAAGAAACCCTTGTTTTAACACTACATTGAAATTTGACCTTAGGAGAAACCTTAAACTTTAACCAAGTGTGCCAGTTGTATGTATCTAAATCACATATAGACTTTTTAGATCAACCTTCCACAGACCTTCTGCAACTTACTTAGACACTCTATAGTGTCTACTTCACCACATAAAATACCTTTTCATCCGGAAACATTTCTTTCTTTCTGATTTTCATACCAAAGTATTTCCATACCTATAACTTTCTTACATCTCTTTTCCTGACCCTTTCTTAAATCTACAGTTTGAAATGAACCTCATAAAATTTCTGATTTTTTCCAATTGTTCCTCTTAATCAGATCAAACCCTTTATGCCATTTACAGTATTTTAATTGAAGCATAGCTGAAATCTTTTGTCCTCTTTGCATGTAGAATTACACCTGTTAGTATTTTAACTTGGATTTTAGCCAAGGTCCCAAAACAAACCAATCTGTTTTTTTTAATTTCCCAATTTATAAGAGCACATTTAATAATTAAAAATTTCACCTTATAGAATTCAAGTGAACAGTACTTGAATTTATATTAGCTATTGATGTTCTAGCATTTTAACTGTAAATTAATTAGACATCTCTTCTATCAAACACATTTATGAAAATTAATCTAATTTATGTTAAATCTAATTTACTCATTTTTTAAAATTTAACTTTGTAAAACCAATACATTAGACAAGTAAAGTCAAACAGTATAAACCATTTCTCCCCTGCTGAAGAAAAATACTAGAAGCAATGAATGTGCACTTTAAACATTCAAGAAACCAACATTCTATTGATTGACCATCTAGAAAAACATGTGAACTAGTAATCTTTAGCACATTTTTACTCTTATCTGCTTATCCAAATTAAATTGAACCTTTGTTTAAGTCAAGTCACATGAACTAAAAGTCATTTGGATCCATTTCCCTTTTTTAAAAAAAATGAGTACTCATTTATAAGCCAATTTGATATCATGTTGACGTAACATAAAACAAAATGACCCACGTGTACGCAAACATACAATATAGGTGTGCATTGTAAGATGTATGTCTTTTCTATCAAATTTGAAAGATTGTGATGTATAACCCATTGCCTCCATTTTAGATCCCACACCCCGTATAGTAACACCACCTGTGTGGCCCCACTTCTTTTCAAGGACCGCTTCCAGTACCCACCCATTCTCTTCCTGTGAACTTTGCTGACTCGCTCTGACCCTC
The DNA here is from genome assembly GCA_004027875.1 of Aplodontia rufa. Lineage (NCBI taxonomy): Eukaryota > Metazoa > Chordata > Mammalia > Rodentia > Aplodontiidae > Aplodontia > Aplodontia rufa. Next base: position 20,460 of record PVKS010030432.1, read on the forward strand.
ACCACAGATGTTGTGACCCCCATCTCCACTATCTCCTAGTTGCCACCTACTTCCTCTTTGCCCCTGCCTCCACCTTCTTTCAGCCAACCATGCAGACTGTGAACCTGAGCTCCTCCAATTACAGCAAAGGGCAATATCACATCAGGTCACAATTAAAAAATCCTCATTTCCTTCCTGGGGGCACATTTTTTCATCCTTCACCTGAAGTAAACTATCCGCCTTGCTCACTCACACCCAACCACATGTTTTATTTCATTTATGACAATTTGGCACCCAGATTGGGGCTCAACAAGTCACCTGGGGGTTATGGGGCCCCTCTTCAAAGGGGAGATGCATCCCACTGTGTCATTTGGTGGCTCCAAGGTTGGAGAATGACCAGGACTCCCAAGGCCAAAGGAGCCAGAGGTCAAAGGTGAATGGGCAACTCAGGGAGGCACAAGGCAGTCAGAACCATGGAAAACAATTTTGTGCATGAGCCAATGGTAGGAACTATCTTTTTTTTTAAATTCCAGGGAAGAAAGGGATATATACTGCCTTGGTGGTTGAAGCACCCCATGGGGTTTGATCTGAATGGGTTTGAGACATGTTTGGGACACAGGGCAAATGCACCAAATCCAAATCCACAATGCCAGCAACTGGAGGGTATGGCAAGGCAGAAGTAATGGCTCGAGGAACAAAGGGGGTCATAACAGACCTTCGGTGAAGAAAAATAACAAAACTATTTTTCTTGGACTCAGAAACCCCAAAATCATACCCCAGGAGAAAATGGGGTGAGAAATAAAAATTCTGCTGTAGAAAAGCAGGATGCTGGCAGAGGAAAAGACACAGAAATCCCCTTACATAGCCCTTTGGGCTACATGCAAAAATATTGGGAAGATAATTCTAAGATGAAAATGAAGGAAAAATCAGAGATGATAGAACACTGTTGCTCTATTTGGACCCAAGAACCTATTCTAAATTAATCAATATTCTGGCCAAAATTTGGAGCACATAAGGATTGGATACGCCAATTATTAATAGAATATATATGTGATAAAGACCCTAACAATAGAATATGCCCTCTGTTAAAAAAAAGGACCTAAAGCCCTCTTCCCTCTTAAGATTGAAAAAAAAACCCAGAGAAACAGAAGTTGAAATATTGAAATGGATGGATTTCTTGGGGATTCCTGCACCCAAGAATAATTCAATGAAGGGTGAGAGAGAACTGAAGCTGACTTCATCAGATTCTGTCTCTTTTCCAATTTCATACCCTTCTCTACCTAGATTAAAAAGAGAATTAGAACAATTTCTTGGCCCTCAACTATACACAATGTCTGAACTCATGTCTATTTTAAATATTTCATTCTTTAAAGAAGAAAGGGCAAATATTAGGTGATCTGCAATGAAGACCTGAGAATGTGATCACCTAGCTGGATCTGGAGTCCCACCAACTGAGGTAAAATACCCAGTTGAAGAGCCACACTGGAATAATAACAATGAGGTACACAGGGGGCATATGAGAGACTTCAAAAACTGAATTATAAAAGAAATCAAAGAGGAAGTCCCTCGGTCCCAAAATTTAGTCAAAGCTTTTAAGTATGCCAAGGCAGAGAGAAAGGGCTAACAGAGTTTTTGAATATATTAGAGGAACAAAAGAAGAAGTATTCTGGGTTAAATACTAGTGATAAAAGTACACTTTGTAATTAATAGCTGACCCAACATCATTATAAAATTATAAAAACTAAAAGGTTCTTAGGACTGATGGAATACTATAGATTATGGATAGACTCTTATGCCCTTAAGACTAGAAAACTATATCTTAAGTTTTTAGATGGAGAGCCTGACCCAAACCTTTGGAAGCCTGAGGAACTTCAATCACTAGACACTCTTAAACAAACCCTTATCAGGGCTCCAATGTTAGCTTTACTCTCACATGAAAAGCCATTTGTTTTGTTTGTTAATGTAGATAAGGGAATAGCACTGGGAGTTCTAACCCAGGACCATGGGAAGCAAAAACAACCAACAGCTTATTTATCTAAACTCCTAGACCCAGTCTCCAGGGGATGATCAGAAAGAATCCAATGAGTAGCAGCCCCTACCCTTTTGTTAGAAGAAAGTCAAAAATTAACCTTTGGAGGGGCCTTAATAGTTAGCGCACCCCATCAGATCAGAACCATTCTCCACCAAAAGGTGGGGAGATGGCTAACTGACTCCAAAATTCTAAAGTATGAGGCCATTTTCCTGGAAAGGGGTGATTTAACACACTCTACTAAAAACTATAAATCTGACTGATTCTTTAATTGGGTGGGAAACTCTCTGATTCTACTGAACAATACTGCACGGATCTACTAGAACACCAGACCTTAGAGAAATCCCCTTTTCAACAGGCCTTAAGATCTGTATAAATGGATCTTCCAGGGTTATTCAAGGGAAAAGGCATAATGGATATTCTGTAATAGATGGGATACAATAAGAAATAATAGAATCAGGAAGGCTACCCAATGGGTGGTCTGCTCAGTCCTGTGAACTGTTTGCACTAAACCAAGCCCTCAAATTTCTAAAGGGTAAAGAGAACAATTTACACAGACTTCAGATATGCCTTTGGAGTTGTCCACACTTTCAGAAAAAAATTGAACTGAACATGGTCTAATTAATAATAGAGGAAGGGATTTAATGCACAAAACAAATTAATTATTCAAATTCTAGAAATTTTGTTGTTACCTAAAGGAATAGCTATCATAAATGTGCCAGGGCCCCAAAGGGACCACAACGTAGAGGCAGTAGGCTAACAGATGAAGCTGTTAAAGAGGCTGCCCTCCAATCAGAAGTCTCTATTTTCCATTTTACCCCTGTTTTATCCCCTCCATCAGTTACTCCAGTATTCAGCCCACAGGAAGACAAACAATACAATTGGGAGCTTCCAAGACTCCTGAAGGGAAAATGGCTTCTACCTGAAGGTAGGAAAATTCTTATAAAACGCACAAAGGGGGAAATGATGACCCATTTGTAGAAGGGAAGCCATTGAGGCCCATAGGCCCTATATGATGCTACACTAATATGGAATTTATGGATGCATGGGAATTTATTTGATTGCCAAACAAGTAAATGAAGGCTGTATCACCTGTGGAAGGGTTAATAAACAAGCCTTAAGGAAACAGCCTCCAGAGGGAGAAATCCTGGCTTAAGATCCTTCCAAAGCATCCAGATTGACTATACAGAGATGCCTCAAATAGGTCCTTTAAAATATTTGCTAGAGATAGTAGATCATCTAACTAATTTATCCCCTTGTCCAGCAATATAACTAAAGTTTTATTGGAATCAGTAATCCCTATATATGGGGCTGGAGTGGTGGCTCAGTGGTTTCGGCGCTTGCCTGGCAAGCATGAAGACCCAGGTTCAAACCCCAGCACCACGTACACAACTGAGTATTGGAGCAACAAAAGCCATGTGAAAAACTAAATAAAGTTGTTTCTCTCTTTCTCTGTCTCTCAGTGTCCCTCTCTCTTTAAAACAAATCCCTATATTTGGCTTTAAAATATATATATATATAGACTCAGATAATGGAAGTCATTTTACTATAAATATTATTAAAGAACTTATGAAAATATTAGACATAAAATGGGAACATCACACTGCCTAGCACTCCCCCTCAGATAAGGTGGAGAGAATGAACTAAACTTTAAAGAGGAAGATTACTAAACTGATATTGGAAACAAAGCTCCCCTGGAATAAGTGTCTCCCCATCACTCTCCTACAAATTAGGACAACTCCCCAAAGGGACATAGGCTTAACCCCATATGAATTGCTATATGAGTTACCATTTTTAGGTAAAATGATGGGGTTTCCAACCTTAGAATCAAAGGATCAATTTCTTAAAAAATTATATATTAGGCCTCTCTTCTACCTTATCCTCTTTAAGATGACAGGAACTACTGGAACAGATAACTACTGGAAAACAGATTCTGAAATTCCATACA